>CABHPQ010171023.1:12025-47774 GCA_902168405.1 Peromyscus aztecus
CTGAACTCAGGTTCTTAGATGTGGAGGCAAGCTCCCTTACCTGAACTTGGGTTCTTAGATGTGGAGGCAAGCTCCCTTACCTGTTGAGCCATCTCACTGACCCAGTGTCTGGTTTTGCTGTTACACATCTCTAAAATCATTCATCTACAACGTATGGATGAAGATTAACCAGCATTTTACATTTTGGAAGTATGTATTCTTAGAAAGAGCCTAACTGCTTTCACACACAGGGACAGATATTTCTTTTACCCTTGAATGTCTTTTGAGTTTTTTTTTTTTTTTTGAAGCCTTTCTGATTGTTTTCCCCTATAACAACCAATTTGCTTAGTGCTTTGTTCTGCTTCACACACCTTAAAAATACTCTTAATGAGTCAATGGAATGATGAAAAGGTGGTTGTATGGCTTTTTATAATTAAGTAGGATTTTGAAGATTTTTTTTTAAAAAAGGCAATTATCACAATTGGGCCAAACCTGTTGTGACCCTTACATAAAACTGTGTAGAATTAACTGTGTTGATTCCCTGCTTTGATGGGAAGAAAAATAGAGCCATGGTTTATTTCTTCACTTCATTTTTTTTTGATATAGGATGGATGGAGGAGATTTAGGCAATGTAAAGCTGCAGGAAAAAGTTGGGAGAATGTTTGTAAATAACAGCTTCTAATGTGGCTTATAATTTATTCTATTAAAAAGTTTGCTGGGTAGATAGAACATTCAAGAGAAAAGTCGTCTCACTAAACTGGATTTTACTAGCTGAAATGCCTGGTAACCATAGCAACAGGAGACATCGCCGCATTTTCTCTTTCCATCCACAATGAGGGAAATAAACAGCCAAAGAACTTACTGTTACCTGGTACCCTGATATGGTACCTACTATATTACTGTCTGTGTGAGACGCCTTAACAAACCCTGTTGTTAGTTTTCTTTTAAAAGAGGATGACAAAAGGAAGAAATAGGATTATCTAGCAAGGCTTAAAAGATAAAGAACCAGCTAGCAGAGCTGGGAGGTGGTGGCTGAGAGAGTGGTTGCAATAATATTTCTGAGGAAAAGAGGAATTGCTCCCCAGCCTTAACTCATCTTGTTGGCTGATGTCTGAGTAGGGAAACATGCTCCTGAGCTGTTGTCAAACTGTGGGTCATCTGATCAACCTCCATAACGATACTGTTGTTCTGAAAGAATCCATAAAATGTGAGCCAATCTCTAGCAATCCAGAGATGTTCTAAACTGTACCTTCAATCAGTTACAATGGCATGCTATTTGCATATGCAATTGATTGATGTTTCTAGATAACAACTTTTTTATTTATTCAACAAACATGCTATACATATTCATGTGCCAGCCACTGGAAAGGTTCTGAGGATGCTGAATGTGAATGAAACAATCTTAGCTGCCAGAGATCTGAATCTTGCAGAGGACCTAGATATCACATTTCCCATTGACAGTAGAGAAAGATCACTAACATCACCTGTGATGGGCCCATCATTGTTTAATACCCTTAGGATTGGCACAGTGCCTTGAAAACAACTAACATGTAATAAATCTTGACTGAATATAAAAGTACTAGGAACCACCAGGATGGAGTTAACAGACAGCATCAGAATTAGCTATAGTAGGGAACTCCTCAGAGCAAAAGGCCTCAAGCCACAGTGAAAGAAGACGGTGTAATTAAAATTATTCTAAAGAAAGACAAATATCATTCAGGTTTTCAGAAATAATAAGCAAAGCTGACATGTGAAGACAGAATATGCAGACATTGTAGAGACATTTGTGCTTAAGCAATCCATTATTCCTCCTCTGAGAGAGCAAACCCAAGCAGTGGGGAGACAGGTATTAAACTTTCTGTTCCTGAGAAGAAAAGGAAAACAAATCAGCCCAGAGTGCAAACCACAAAGCCTTAGAAGGCATGCAGATTGAGCCATGCTAATGCACCTACTCATTCATTTATTGCTTCCCTGAGCCAGAAGCTCTTCCAGACACCAAGGCTGGAAGCAGGTGCGAACATATTGAATCATTGTCTCATAGTTTGTTTCTCCATGTAACTCCCCCTGCCCCAAACACACCCCATGATTTACTTAAGTGTGCTGATCTATTTCCTCTTAACAGAATATAAATTCTATAAAGATGTGAAATTTTGCAGTTTGCTCCCAGAGCAGTGCTTGGAATACTGTGAAGACCCAATAGACATTTGTTGCATAAATGGATTGTGGAGCTTGCTCTCTACTGGGAGACAAAGTAAGATTTTAAAATACAATTAGGAACATAGGTAAGGTACAATCACATGTTTCCTGTGTTTCTTTTCTCTAAACGCAAAGTGATCATTACTCTATGCTACTAGGTTTAGAAGAACACAAAGAATATCAAGTAGAATGTGCCCTCTTAAGAATGCCTGTGGAGAGAAAGAAAGGGTATGAAATTGGGTGAGTGGGGAGGTGAGGAGGATCTGGGAGAAGTTGGGATAGCAGAAAAGCATGATCAGAATATATTGTATGAAAAAAATTTCAATAAAACCAAAATGCTTTATAGCCTCTGGCTTTGCATTTCTTCTATTTCAAAATATCAAGGAGAAAAATATAGAGGTATATTTATCATTTTCTGTGTGAATTGAGCACATCAATACCTGTCAAGAGTAACCCGATGGCCATGTATCCTTCTCTCACTGCTACTCAGAATGCAGAGGCCAGAATCTTCCTGGGTGCTGCTTTACTGAATACACTTCATTTCTGTGTTTCTTGATTCCTTTTCAGTGGGCTTTTTTTTTGTTTGAAAATTGCATTATTGGAGTATCATAAACCCACACACCAAGGTCCTGAGCTAAAGGTTTGATTGCCTGCTGATAGGATTACTGTAAGGTGGCAGAAACTCCCAGAAGTGGGATCCAGTTTGAGGAAGTAGGTCACTAGGGTGTGGCTTTGGAGGGTGTATCCTGTAATCATCCCCTTACTCTGTGCCTCTTTACAGCCACGAAGTGAGTATCTTTGATCCACCACATGCTCCTTGCTCTCAGGGAGGTATGAGTCCTGTACCAAACACAGATATCAAGTTCTGTAAGTGAGCCAGCACAATTCTCTCATGTAAATTCATGCTACATCTAAGTCTTCAGTATATGCACAACTGTGTGCAACTCTCTCCAAAGAAATCTTACAACAAATACATCCCATTAAGAAGAAAGTCTGTGAATGGAGGAAAGTTCATGAGGCCTCAACCCCAGACAAAGAGGTTGCTGAGAGTTGGAGAAATAGTCTATCCAGGGAAGAGCACATTGGTTTCCAATAACCAATGGTCAGTCTGAAAATACTTATGTACAAGTAACATTATACAGACTAAGCAGGTTATATTTATGTAAAAACACACACATTTATGCAACAGTAATTAAAGAAAAAGTGACTATGAATTTGAAGAGAACAAGACAAAGCTCAGTTCATCTGTTCTGATTTTTGTCTTTCGTGGTTTTAATGTCATGAATATTAATATCATAAAATTTATTCCTGTGTTTTCATCTAACAGTTTCCTCCATACTTTTAGACCTTGCATCTATATCTTTTGTGCTGCAGGCCACAGACATATGAAGTAGGAATTCAGCTGACTATGACAAAGCTATCCCTGGAAGAAGCCAAGGGCCTTTCCAGAGGATAAAGCCAAGACTTAAGGAGTCTTGGTGATGTTGGCTTTTGAATATTAGCCATTTCCTGCAATGAATTTCTGGTGTGCTATTGTAGCTTTTCCATTCCTAGAACAGTGTGTTTGATTATTCATTGGGCACAATTTCCCCTATACAATTAAAATATTTAGATAACATCTCCAAACTGTGCTAAAAGCAGTCACACAGCCAGACCCCTAATTTCAGGCCTTTCTGTAATTATTGTCATTAGCAATATCTGGCCAGGACCTTCTCTGGATGAAAGTATCTTATCTAAGATACTTCACAGACTTCCTAAGAACTGACTACAGACAGATAAGCATCCAGACTATCTGTTAGTGAAGGCCTGGCAGATATGCTAATTAAGCTTAGCCTTCCCCTTTCCAAGGGCTATCTCTAGTTTTAGATCTACCTTTAACAATTAACTCAGAACTAAAGGGATTTTACATACCAGGTACGTCAAGCTGTGACTCAGGTTGCCTAGCTACCAAGCACTTCCCCCACCCTGCCAGAGAACAGCACAGCCAAGATAGATTTCAGGCCATAGGAATAAAAGGCAGTTTTATTTTCACTCAGTGACTTATAGAATCCTAACATTTTTACCTAACCACTTCTAAGAATATAGTTTGAGAACATGTATCCTCCTTTTCAGATCTATTAACCGAATTGAGCATTTAGTTGATTTCTTTCCCCATTAACCACTTCCCTTTTGGGTTGCTATGATAGATGACAATTACTGTACTTTGTGTGGATATTATCACCCCTCCTTTTGACCCTGAGGGCATTCAAGCCTGGTGACCATGCCTTAGCCAGAGTATTGCTATTGCATGGGTATATAACTGTAAACCTCAGAGACTTGAAGAGGACTAGATTGGAGAACTAGAACAAAAAAAAAAGGGAGATGGGGAAGAACTAGATAGGAGAATTAAGATAGAAATATCAGGCAGAAAATGAGCTACAGATGAGAGCAGAAAAGAAGCTGTGTAGAGAGAGAATTGACTCAGAAAAATAAAGTGAATGGACTAAAGAGTTTCATGTATGTAGATTTATTCAAGTATCCCTCAGATTATTTCGCCGCTGGCAGTGTCTCTTCTGGAACTCTGGGAGAAGACTGTAGACAGGCTGGACCCCAATAGTCTTTGTTACTTTTGTTTTGAGCTGGGTTTTATACATAGATTGAAGTAAGAGTCCAAATTTACATTTCGACATGTGGCTACACTGTTGGATGCCAGCACCATTTGCCAAGAACACCATTCTATCCACTATGGTTAGGGCACACCTGTCACAAATCAGTTGACCAGAGACATATACATTTTTTTGGACTCTGAATTTTATACTGAGTTTGGGGAGGGGGTGCATTGTATGTGTGCATGTTGCCTGGAGTGTGTGTGTGTGTGTGCGCGCGCGCATGTGCATCATATAGATTTTGTATCCATCCTCTGTAGTAAATTTTAAGGCAAAAAGTATGCATCTTCCTATTTTATTCTTTTCCAGAATTTCTTGGGCTGTTTTTGATCCCTTGAAACTCTACCTGGTTTTATGCAAAGATGTTTTCCGTGACTATCAAGGTAATGGTGCTGAATCTGTAGCTCAGTTTGGAGAGCACTGCCTTTTCACAATGGTGTGGGCCATCTGTTTTAAGAGCATGGGATGGTTTTCTACCTACTCAGACCTTCAAGAATTCCATTCAAATATGTGCTATGGTTTTTAGAGTAGAAATTCTTTTGTTCATTTTGTCCCTAAGTATTTCATTCTTCTGATATAGTCATGAATGGAGTTGTTTTCTAACTTATTTTTCAGGTTGTTCATTGCACTTGTATGAAAATAAAGCTGAGGGCCAATGAGATGACTCAAGGGATAAAGGTTCTTACTCTGGGTTTGACCCCCGACTCCTGTAGTGGAGTGTTTGGTATATTACTTTAACCGTGTAAAAGATGTGTTACATTTGTTTATGCTGTGGACTATTACTTTCACTGTGTAAAGATGTGTTACATTTGTTTGTGCTGCATTTGTTTAATTATGTAAAGATGTGTTACATTTGTTTCACCTTGCCTGCCTAAGGCACTTGATTGGTCTAATAAAAAGCAGAATGGTCAATAGCTAGACAGGAGAAAAGGATAGGCCCCACTAGCAGGCAGAGAGAATAAATAGGAGAAATCTAGGCTCCAGAGAAGAAGAAAAAAGGAGACTCCCAGGGCCAGAAGCCAGGCAGCCGCCAGCCAAACAGCAAGAAAGTAAGAAAAGATAAGAAACCCTAAGGCAAAAGGTAAATAAACAGATTAATTTAAAAGAACTAGCCAGAAATGTGCCTAAGCTAGGTTGAGCATTCAAAACTAATAATAAGTCTTTGTGTCATGACTTGGGAGCTGGTTAGTGGCCCAAGAAAAAGCCTGGTAGAGTGGAAAGAGAGGACCCAATTCTGAAAGTTGTTCTCTATCTCTCCAAGCCTTCAGTGACACATGTGTGTTTGCACTCAGATACACACATCAATACAACACACACACACACACACACACACACACACACACACACACAATTTTTAAACACAGTTTGTGTTCTGAAAATTGACTTTATTTTAGTCCTAATAGCTTTTGATGGATTTCTGTATACAGGAGCATGTTGTTTGTGAATAGAGACACTTGACTTCTTCCTCTCTAATTCTCTTTCTTGCCTAGTGTCCCTAAATAGAATCTCTAGTACAGTGTTAGGTCGGAGGGGTGAGGGTCAGAATTATTGACACATACCAACTGCTCCTTCGCCAGTAATGAGGTTAGCCAGCTAGCCTTTGCACAGTGCCCCTTTTCAGGTTGAGAAAACTCCTTTGTATTCCCACGTGTAGATGTTTCTGCTTCACTTAGCTGGCTGCGGGAAGGAGAACATGGTCTTCATTTAGATACCATAGATTCTCACAATTTTTTGTTGAATTTTTATGGATGTTCTTTTTGTTGTTTGTTTGTTTTTTTCGAGACAGGGTTTCTCTGTATAGCTTTGCACCTTTCCTGGAACTCGCTTTGGAGACCAAGCTGGCCTCGAACTCACACAGATCCTCCTGGCTCTGCCTCCCGAGTGCTGGGATTAAAGGCGTGCGCCACCACCACCCGGGTTTATAGATATTCTTGACTATTCATTTCACTTGCTCTTTGCCCTCAGGACCATCACACGTATTTATTTTTAACATTTCTCCATGGAGGCTCAGAAGGAGTCACAGCAGTCCAGGAAGGCAGCGCCTCTTCATCTGATGGGCTTATTCATTGCTGGAGCACAGCAAAAGAGCTGCAGCACCTACGTCACCTGCTTCATTAGTGCTAAATGGGGTGGCAGCAATGGTGACATGGGGTAAGATCTCCAATTAATAGTGACAAGGTGCTTATGCAGAACCAGTGATCCGCTCTGGCGAGATCACAGGCAGGAACAGAAAACAACTCATCAAAGGTCCGGGATTGCCGGTAATTGGGTCGACACTGTTCCAGACCACACCTGATTAAACATCTAAAACCCAACCTGTTGGATGGGCTTCCAAGAAGCTGCAAACCAATTAGTGTTTTTATCTTTCAGAAGCAGCCTAGAAAATGGATTTTAATTTGAGCTCAGCTTGACTTTCGGGCTGTGTGGAGAAAGAGGCATCAGTGAAGTCAAATGAGAAACTGTTGATTAAGTCTCATCTGAGTTTTAAAAGCATAATGCTTATAAAAAAGCTCTCGCCCTTTGCAATAATCCCATTTCCATCTACCTTGATGAGAACGAAGTACCGCTGAACCTCAGAATGATTTGCGACTCCAGAATTTCACATCATGCAGTCTTTAGCTTGGTGCTGAGCGGATGAAAGCACCTGTGTTTACATGGTGACTAGAAAGAACAGAGTCCTTTTGTTGCGATTGCTCCTGCCTTTGATGCTAACATCCAAGAATTATAAATGAGTTGGAAATAGAGACACCTGTGATTTCTAAAGATGTCACAGGAGGAATTGATTTGGGTTGCTCAACTGCATCTTCTTTGTCTTTTGACACTAAAGTGTTTTTATTTTTTTCTCTCATGATGGACTTGGACTTCCTTCCATAAATACCTTTTGTATCTCCTAGGCAGAAGATATGGGAACAGCAGGAGCTTGACATTTAGCTCATTAGTTTAGAACTAAGATTTCTCACCCTGGTGCCTATGGTTACCAAAGTACATTCTCCCTGGTGAATACCCTCCACCTCCTACAGATCCGAAGCCAGTAGGCAATGGCATTTACCTAGCCACCTCTCATGGGGTAAATCAACTTTTAAATCCTTCCTTAGAATTCATGTATTCACTTGTGTTCTTTGCACATACAAATTAAGCAAATATAATGCTAATGAGCACATATACATGCCAACTCTGGACCAGGATCTCATGCTCACTCTTTATTCATCACAAGAATCCCAGTGACTATGAGGCACAAAGGGATCAAGTTAGTGTCCAAGGTAACGGGGCTGCCAAGCAGAAGAGCTGGATGGAGTCTGAGGCTTGAGAATACCTACAACGCACTGCTGCCATATGAATAACTCATAGTGTTTCTTTGCGCAGCAGAACGAGTGGTCAGTGGAGTGGTCCAGACAATAAAGTCAGAACTGCTTCTGAGCTTTGTTTCTCTACTAACCAATCAATTCTTTGTGAAGGTCTATATATGTGTACCAGGGTCTAAGAATTCTGTCACTATGGTAGGCAGATAAAATTAATACTCAGACTGCAAAATACCTGAGTAGATTTTTTTTTTGAGACAGGGTTTCTCTGTGTAGCTTTGGAGCCTTTCCTGGAACTCATTCTGTAGTCCAGGCTGGCCTCAAACTCAGAGATCCTCCTGCTTCTGCTTCCTGAGTGCTGGGATTAAAGGCATGTGCCACTACCGCCCAGCTCTGAGTAGATTCTTAGTATTGTAAGATGGATTTAGGCTGAGACAATTAGACCAATAAATAGCAACTAGATATTCAGATATTTTTTCTGGAGAACAAGTGACTTTAGGAAGATTCTAATAGCTCCATCTAAAAGCAGTTTTTAGATCATTTGCCAGGACAGTCTAAAGTCATTTTATATGTTAAGATAAAATTTTTGAAACCCCACTCCAGCACGTGTATGACGGTACTACCCTACTCAAAGTCATCAATTTCTAGTACAAGAAAAAAAATGGTCAAAATCCAAAACCCGTTGTATTAGGCCTAAGACCTAGTGGAGGAGATTATGCAAATAAATTATCAATCATGTGTCAAGAGTTAGTATTTATTAACACGAGAAATATCATGTAGTTGGCCATTTGGAGTTGTAGACCTGGCAGCTCTGTTTAACCTAAAATCATCATTTCAACAATTTAAATAACAGTAAGCTTTTTGAGGTGTGAAGATTGCCTCTCACAAGCCTTTGCATGTCTCTGAGCATCTGACATATGAGAGGCAGTCAAAACATGATGATAACTTGAATGGATTCACTAATTAGTCTCTGTGAAGCGTTTGAGAAGTGCATCCTACATTGGTGACACGCGCACATTGAAAATCTTAAAGTTGCACAATTGGAGGAAATCACCTCTCTCTACCTCTGCGCTTCCTAGCTAGGAAGATGGAGAGTTAGGCTGGGGAAATCTCTTGGGCTTTTTTCCTTGTTCAGAAAGTCTCTGTTCAGACCAGCAGCGTCTGTCGCACTGAAGGGACGAGTAGGTATCAAGGTCTTGCTCGCGTGTATTTACCTTAAGGACTGAGTGAAATGTTAGCACTGCTTCAGGTAGATTGTGGTGGGTCAGAGATGGGCCGTGTATGAAGGAAGCTGCCCACACTTAGGAGCCACAGCTGGTCAATGAAGTGGACTCGGCAGATGAAGGAAGGAAGAGCAGAAAACCTCCATCTGTGTTCGCTGTTTGCTCTTTGGACTCCAGTTAAGAGTAGGGCAGGAAGCTAACGTATCAACCAGTAGAGGGAGCCAGACTTAAATGTTAACCAGGCCACAGAGTTAAACATTTGAAGGAATTGTTTGCTGGGGCTAAAAAGAAAAAAAAAAATTTTTGATACTGAATCCTCCTGTCTGGGTCCTATATAACAAGCAAAAACTGTTTATAGGGTCAAAACTAATTCCCCAAAGGTTAAGTTTTTCCCCTAGTGACAGATGTGCTGAAAACAGAGCAAAGCAGCAGATCCCTTGTTAGAGGTAGAGGGTGTTGAGAGAGAGGACAGGTATGGACTAGCCTGTGGGTATCTGAGTGTGAATTCAAATAAACCTTACAGGCAGTGAAAATACAGTGGGCTTACTTGTACATCGGGTTGGATGTTTAATTAGGAGGGATGAGTCATGCTGAAGAAGGAGAAATCCTAATTCAGCATTGCTGAGGTCCTTACGAACAGCAGGATTCAGACACAGACGTGTGTGAACCTTGTGGAAAAATGGATACAGAGCCCAGAGTTAGGCCAGGAAGCAACTAGAAGTGAGAGAGAGGTAGTGTAGATTCCCTCATAGTCCCTAGAAGGAACCAGACACAAACTCCTCGTTTACCACCTCCCCCACATCTCAGCCTCTCAGCCCCCAGAAGAGTGGGACAACAAAGCCCCATTGCTGTCTATACACCTCTAACGGCAGCCCCAGAAAACTAACATGGGCTATTATTATTCTATTGTTTGGTGACATGAAGGACAGACGTGTCTTCTTAAGTGACACCTTCAGTTGCTTTTCATTTTAATTATTCAAACAAAATAAAGGTTTTTAATATTCCAAAGAAATATAAATGCAGTTTAAATACTAGGAAACATGACTAGACAAAACTAAGAAACTAAACTACTCACACAAACTAGGCCTAACCTTTGTGAAGAGTTTATCCTCCAGATATTTTTATAGGATTATAAGCATATGTGACATTTTTACAAAAAAAAATCTTTAAATACTGATTTATTTGCTAAATGATACACAGCTTCCACAAAAGTAAATTTTAATTTTTCTCATACCCAGTCTATAGCGCAGTGCCTTTGAACATTACAAAATGCTCTTGGAAATTGTTTAGTCCAACCAGTCATCCAGTCCAAATTTCCCCTTTTTTTCTTTTAAATCTCAACAACTTGTTAAATAAGCTGGGCCAACTGTTTTTACAGAATGTCCCGTCTTCTATATTTATCTGGGTATTTCCATGTGGTATCATTTATGTTTGCATTTCTATCTTTTGTATCTCCAATAGACTAAAATAGAAGCAACAGCTTATGTGTTCGAGTTAAATATTTAGCTAGAGCACATCACAGGTGATGGTACGTGTTTCACAGCAAACAGTTTTAAATGGAGTCTGGTGAAGTCCTCAAAATAAAACACTTTTGACTCTCATATCCCATAGACATTTTGTATCATAGAAATTCCCTCTCTCCATAAGGCAGAGAATAGTAAAAGATGCCCAAGTATGTCCATTATTCAGTAAATAGACACTTTCTGAATTAATTATCAACTTACTTTGCATGCAGGAAGCTGTAAGACATGAACTCCTAAACACACATCAAAATTGTGTCGTCAGTATTTGTTAAATATTGAGACTTCCATCTCATTAACTTCCTAGTTGACCTCAGCAATACATCACTTACGCATTCACTAAATGGTTAAGAAGCATACCTTCCTGATTATTCTGGGGAATACAGAAGTGAAATGCTCCTACCTCTGTCGAACTTCTCCTAATCGCTCAGAACTGACACAATGTGAAATCAAGTTCCACTAACAGACCCTTAAGCTCATTTGTTACATGTTCCCATTCCTTTGATTGTCTGAGTCCCAGAAGGCCACCTTATAGGACCTTCATTTTCCTGGAAACCGTAGTCAATCACACTTTACTTTGAAAGAAGGTAGACTCATTCCTTGGTCAAACACGTGACCAACTCCAGAAGGTCCAGCCCTTCAACTCTGTTGTCTACATAGCATCATCCCTAAATGACTCTCTCACTGGCTTTTTGTAAAGTCAGACCTCGTTTCTTTGAATTGAAGACTGTGTATCTAACACAGCAAATTCCTCTAGATCCAGATCATTGCTCCAGGCCCCATTGTATACAATAGAGACATCTGAAAACATTTCTCTGTTTAAACTAGGTGAAGAAAAGAACATAACAAGTCTATCTTGCAGATTCCTCCATAAATACTTTAAAGTCCAATGGTAAGCAGACTGTGGTGGTGCATCTTTAGTCCCAACACTTGAGAAGCAGAGGCAGGCAGATCTCTGTGAATTTGAAGCCAGCCTAGTCTTACAGAACTAGTTCCAGGATAGCCAGAGCTACACACACACACACACACACACACACAAAAACCCCTGTTTCCAAAAATCCAACAAACAAAAAAGTTTAATGGAGTGTGTAAAAAGTTCTTTCATAACACAGAAACATATAAAAAGAAGTTGTTGGAATTTCTGGGTTTTATGAAGTATCAAGACAGTAGCTGAGAAAGAACTCAAGGAGATGGGTAGTTGGAAGCCAGAATGAGACAGTAAAAAAAAAAAAAGCAGATGAAGTGGACATGGAGGTAATAATCCTGATGCCTCTCACTCCAGAGAAAACTGACAGAGAAAATGACCCCAAGCCATTGACATGGCGAAGAATCTTGGATGTCTCTAACAGTGGGTTAACCTCAGTTGAAGGCCTGGGTACTGGGGAGGAGTTTTTCTGGGTAGACTGTACAGAATTGTTTTTGCTCTAAAGTGTCGTTGCTGAAAGGGTAGAAGGGAGATTATTCATAGGCAAATAGCAATGATGAAAATTTTAAACCTTTCTAGATTTTTAACATTGAAAGTGGACATCCGCTTTTCAGCTTGACATGATAGAGACATTAAAAGTGTTTGTGGCACTATGACTCCTTGGAGAAAAGCTTGATTTTAAGGTATGGCAAAGAACACAGAACAGGAGGCACCTGGGCTGCCTGTGGATTCCTGCTGTCGGGATGTCCCAGTATATGTTGCACATACCTGGAGCAGGATGCTTTTTTGTGCATATCCTCACTTTTCCCTTGATGTTCTTTCTCACCACTAATGCTTCCATTGATTTCATCATGGACTCCTACGCGGTCCCCTTCCCATCTAACTCATCATTAAAACCGTTGAACTCTACATCTTACGTAGATCTGGATGCTGCTTTCTCTCCACACTGTCATCTCTCCCTGAACACTTCTAGTAGCTTCTTCACTGTTGTTCTTTCCCCAACCATTTCCTTTCCAACCACTGTCCTCCCTTACCTCTGAGTCATCTCTCTACTTACATTTCTTCCCATGTTACCAAACAGCTCAAGATCATCACCACTTTTTCTTCTGCATTACCTGCATGGCCTTTTGTAATCTCACCCCTTCCTACCCCTACCTCCTTAGCTGCCACCTTTTCCTGTCATTCTCCCAAACTACAAAACTTTCCAAAGCGCATCATCCCCTGTGTTACAAAACAGCTTTTCACACACTCTGTTGGACGTTAAACTACTTACAAGAAAGACGTATCTGCAAGAAACACTCTTTATGGTTTCCCAACATTCTTTTCTTTCATCTGACTTAAACAGAAAACCACTTTCAGATTTCTGTATTTTCTTGTGCTGCTTTAGAAACATTCCTTTATATGATGAACTTCAATTTTGCAAAAGCTATGATATAAATATGCAGTTTGTTTCCTTCAGCAGTGACTAAAGACTTTTATGTGGGCAACTCTTAGTTCATATAAACATCCCTTAATTATTGATATCTTAACAACTGCCATGTGAAACATTATTTGAACTGGACTTTTTGTGAGTTTATGAAAAATTTTAATAAAGATGTGAATCAAGACCACCTAAAGAATACAATGCTGAGAAAACACTTTAACTGACATTCATTCTGTACCTCTCTCTGTTTGCCAATTACAACGTGAATTACACTTGGTGGCCCAAGGTGCACCATTAAAGATGCATTTTTTATGATAGTGCCTGAGATTCAGTTGGGAACTTATCCATATTTTTCACATTTCCAATAAAAGCACACTTATTAGGTACCTATATGAATTCAGGCTATTAAATATTGATGTAAATGTTTTATTAAATTCTTACACTACTCTAAGTATATAGAATAAAAATAATTACAACCTATAAGTGCTTGATTTCACCTACATTAAAACAGTATTTGGATAATTTTGAGATGCCCATGTCCATAATTGGGAATATCTTCCTTTCTAAAACTCTTCCAGAAACTTATACCCAGACCTTCCCTTCTTCTGAGTGCCTCTCTTCCTCTCAACCCCAGATGTTGACCAAGCAAAGTTCAACATCCAGGTGAGCCCTCAGGAGGTTTTTCCTGGCTGCCTTGCCAAAATCTGCTTGCTCCTTTCTTTCCTGTCAGGAGTACCCTGCTTCTCCTCAAGTGACCACCCAATAGAATCTAGAGGAAGCTGGTCGTCCTTAGCCATAGTAAGTAGATTCCAGTCTTGTTAGGCCAACCAACACAGAGACTGTGAGGCAGAGAGCATGCTGAGGAAGCTCCTGGGAAAAGATTCCCAGATGAAAGAAACAAACTCAATCACACTTTTTTCTCTGAACATTTTGGGTCTGAATGTGAGGCCTGAAACATCTTTAACTGTTATATAGCCAATCCGAGGGAAGAGGCAAGAAAACTCCAGGACCTGGATAATGCAGTAGACATACACCTTACTCCTAGATTCCTTTGTGGCATGAGATCATGAATGTGCACACTGTTTAACCCAGTAGAAGAATTCTATCTCTTGCAGAAAAAGAGTGTGCAAACTAGTGTATCCTGTAGTAGTAATTGAGACTGGAAGTCTGCAGCCAGCAGGTGGACTAGTGGGCTGGAGACCGGGAAAGGCCAACACTGGAGTTCAAGTCCAAGGACCATTTAAGGAAGAATTCCCCTGCTTGTGGCTCTGTCGTTTGTCCTATTCACGCCGTCAGTTGGCTAGTTGTCCTAGTTTTTCTGTTGTGTGATGAAATACTGATCAAGGCAAACTTGTGGAGGAAAGGGTTCACTCAGCTTATGGTCTGTCTCACAGGAAGCCAAGGCAAGGAACCGAAGGAAGGAGCCTAGAGGCGGGAACCGAAGCAGAGACTATGAAGGCTCCCCATGACTTGCTCAGCTTGCTTTCCTATACAACTCAGGACCACCTGCCCAAAGATGACAACAGCCACAGGGGTTTGGGCCCTCTGTTAGTCAAGAAAATGCCACCACAGATGTGTCCACAGGCCAATCTGGTGAAAGACTGTGTTTTGCTCTTTCCAGGTGACTCCAGTTTGAGTCAAGTTGACAGATGCTAACCAGCACACTAGCTGAGCCTTATCCAAATGTAGGAGATCAATCTGCTTCACACAAACTCCACAAGTCTAAATATGTCTTATCTTAAACACCCTTGTGGAGGCATCTAGAATGATGTTTGACTATATAGGCATTATGACTTAGCAACTTTGACATATAAGATTGCCATCATTACCTGTGTATAGTTTCATAACCAATTTCTTGAGACCTTATCACACTCTGGAATGTCCAAAGCTTTTGTGTCATTATATATAAACATTTTCTCTCACTAATGTCATGCTAACTAAAAGAACAAAATCACAATTTTGCATAAACTTTGCAATAGCTGAAACCAAGACATTGTATGAAGGGAGCAAAAAAAAAAAAAAAAAGTCTAGCCCTAGAAAACTGCTGGAAAATTGGAGGTATGATAAAGAAACCAGTGGTATAGATTCTGGAGAGGAAAGGGTAGTGCATGATAGTTCCTGCAAGCCCGAGACTCAATATTTCCAATGCTGTGAGAAATTGAAGTTGTCAACACCAGAAAGACACGTCAGAGGCTTGGTCTCTACAAGATCATCTGTTTCTGTATGCAGGTAGGAAATAGCTATTTAAGAAATATTGAATAGGAAATGTAACAAAGTAGAGAAATAATAGTTAATTCTGCCCCGAACGAGATAGGACCCAGAGCATGCATGTTAGATGTATTTCCCCTGGATCACCAGAAACATGCAGAAAAAGATGTTCCCATAACATGAAGGCAGAGGACTGATGGACAGGTGTAATCCGCCAAGGGGTGCAATCAGCCAGAAGGGAACATGCTGGAAAAACTGTTCTCAGTCCACTTCCTGTGTCACCTGCTGATTCTTTCATCATGCCAAGGGAAGCCAGCCAGAGTGAGACTACCGGATAAAATGCAAGACATCCAGTTGAATACGGATTCAGATAAGGCTATGTATTTATACTATATACATACCAGACATACCTGCCTTAAAAAGCTACATTTATCTGCAATTCAAATGTAACTACGCATCCCTCATTCTTACTTGCTGAGTCTTGGCAGTAGAATCCAGAAGACTTCTGAACCTACACAAGAGCCTCTAAGCACCATCAGGGCCCAGAAGGGACCACTCATGAGCATATTTGGAGCAGCCAGAATACTTCCCCTCTTGACTCGTGAAACTTGGATGTTTCTCTTCCAACCAAAGTGACCTACTTTTTTTGTTTTTTGTTCTAGTTAGTGCCCGGGAAACTCTACAAAGGATTCTAGGACAATAAAGATCTTAAAAAGTAAAATATGTAGATACATGATAATTTTAAGATGTCATAATTAACTTTTAACTACAGTGTTCATTAGTATTAACAAACTCAGGAGAGTAAAGGAACTCTCTGATCTTCTAGAATCATCAAAGTTGAGTTATTATTTTCCCCGATAAATAGATCTTTTCACGTGCTGCACTCTAAGACTTCAGATGATTTGCCTTCTCTCTTTTAATGTCCCCTCCCAAATTTATGTTGGGATTTAATGACAATAGCATCATAATATTAAGAGTTGGCATCCTAAAGATAATGAAATTGTCATCAGAGTAGTCTGCCCTCAAGAATGGGTTAGTGTCTATGTTAGGCCTATCACTGTGATAGAATAACCTATGTACAAATCAAAAGAGGCATTGTTTATTTGACCTCAGAGTTTCAGAGGTGTCCACCCATTGTCATAGGGGTGGCATGGGGAACAACTCACATTGTGGTGTCAAGCAAGCAGAGTGAGAATGTCTGCACAAGTGGCTTTTTGCTTTTTCTCATCCTATCTAATGGCAGGGCCCACATTTCCAAGCTTCCTAGTTCCTTATATAATCCTCACAAAGACCCTGAGGTCTGCTTTACTGATTTCTAGGCACTTCTCAGCCAAACTCACAATGAAGATTAAGAATCAAGCCCACCCCTTGTCAACTTGATATCCAAACATCTCTTTAAACATTCTGTCCCTAGTCCTCAAAGGGTCCTTGCCGGAGGGAGTCTGCCGGAATCCAGCTCCAAGAAGTGTTCTTGTGGAGAGGAGAGAGGAGTGAAGAAATGATAGGTAAAAAGATAGAAAGAGATGATAAGAAAGACAGAGACACAGGATAGCTTTGGGAGGGCCTTGGGTCAATACCCAGTCACCTTGAGCTTTATTCCAAACGGCTTTTTGGCTGGGTGGTGGCGGCGGCGGCGGCGGCGGCGGCGGCGGTGGCGGCGCACGCCTGTAGTCCCAGAACTCGGGAGGCAGATCAAGGCCAGCCTGGTCTACAGAGCGAGAGATCCAGGACAGGCACCAAAGCTACACAGAGAAATCCTGTCTCAAAAAAAAAAAAAAAATCCAAAGGGCTTTTTATCCACTACCCAGGGGAGAGGCAAAAGACCTCCCCCTTGCAAGGTCAAAGTACAATGTACAGCCAAGTGTAGAACCTTTAAAACACCTGGTTCCCACTCCCATAGCCAAATCATCCCACTATGCAGCCCTGCTGGGTAAAGCAAGCTCAGATTCTCTGACCCTGAGTAAGGTCTCACTAGAGAGCCTCTGTGGGCTCTCATACATACCCATCTCATAACCAGCCTGTCATTGTCCAAAATATCCCATAGCTACAATATTGTTCAAAACTCTGAGATTCAGGGTGCCATGGATTTAATCTGAAATGATCCCACTGAAGGCTCAGGTTTCTTCTCCAACTTGTACTAATCTGTGAAGGCTATGGAGCCTTTAGGAGTTGTGGCCTGGCTTGCAGTTATCTCAGAGAAGGTCTTTGAAGTTATACCTAAGCTTTAGTTTGTTTCTTTATTCTTTGCCTCCCGGCATTTATTAGTTTCTTTTTGTTTGCTTGATAAAATACCTGACAAAGGGCAACTTAAAGGAGGAAATGGTTTACTTTAGCTTGTACTTCCAGAAGGGATACAGTCCATCGTGATGGGTGAAGTGTGATGACAAACAGGAAAGCATAGTGGCGGGAACAGGAAGCTGACTTTGTATCCACACACCACAAGCAGGGAGAGAACAGGAAGTAGACCCTGCTTATAAAACATTAAAGGCCGCCCCGGTGATAGATTTCCTCCAGCAGCTCCACCTCCTAACAGTTTCAGACCTTCCTGGACATCACTGGCGACTGGGAGCCGAGTGTTCGAATACATGAGCCGATAGGAAACATGACTCCTTCAAATCACCATGTGGTTCATAGCCACGTGAGCAAGTTGATGCTCCACACTCCCACCAGCAAGGACCAAGGCACTCCATTTTGCCTCCCTCCATGATGGACTGTGATCCTCGAGATCCATAAGCCAAAACAAATCTGTCTCTTCTTCACTTGCTTTGTCAAGCATTTTGTCAAGACAAAAAGTAACTCATGAGACAATTGTCACCAGGGCTGGAGTCACTGCTGTGCTAAACATGCAGTTGAACATGCGATCTTAAGTCTTTAGACTGGTCTGTGGGAGGGATTTGGAAAGGTTTAGAGCTGTGGGCAGAACTCATGGACCAACCTGTTATGGTGAGATCCAGAAGACCAGAATGCTGTCAGAATGTGTCCCGCAAAGACCTTCCTCCTAAGGACTCATGCAGAAACACGGACTCTTTTTGAGTAAATAAAGGCTGTTTGTCTTACCTTTTGGTCAAAAATCTGGCTTTGTTTCATTAGTGGCCTGAAAATGTTAGTGAGCCTTAATTCCAAAACAATGGAATTAGGCAAATAAATTTTAAGACAGTATAACATTCAGGCTATTACATGTTTGCTATTCATTGCTTTTAGTCAGCTTTTCACAGAGTTGGGAGAAAATTGGAGCAGAAGAAAGTAAAAAAAAATGTGCAATTTAATGAGAAAAAGAGATTAAGCGCATTAAGGTTGCAGACAAGGCGACTGTAGTTATGAGAGATTAGTGTCATTAGAGAAGCTTTACTCTTTGGGACGGCAGGACAAGTGTGTTGATGGCAAGACCTCATTCAAAAGAGGCTCCAGAATACAAAAAGGCAAACACAGTTTAAAGACTTTCCTTCAAAAGGAGGGTGCCTGAAAATATAGTTGATGCAGACAGCTGCAAGGGGGCCCTACTGGAAAGGGGCCACCCCAGGAATTGTTTTCCAAGGTTCACAGTCAGTCAGAGGCCATGGCAGCCATGGTTCCAGGGGGCCTGGCTGTCACTCCAACCGACATCAGAGTTTGCTGTTGTTCATGTGGTACTGTTTTTATGGGCAGGCAGAGTGCAAAAGAGAGGCATTAAGGTTCCATAGAAAAGCCTGTCTGATCAGATGACCCATGGAGAGCCCATGGCAGGGCAATCCATGAAGCGAAGCTTTGAGGGTGAAGCCGAAGCTGCAAAAGGGTCCTGGAGATGGCAGGAAGGTGCCAAGGGGAACTGAAGGCACTTTTATTTCATTGCAGCTATGCGGGCATCCATTTGTATAGGTAACCTTGGGTCATCTATGGAGTTATATATATAAATATCATGAGCAAATCAAATTTGCATCTAGCTCCACATCTTATTTAGGTTGTTCTGCTTCATGGGTTCAGCTCATGTACACTGCTTATTTGTAATAGGAAAGTAACTTGTAAGAAAAATGTAAAGAGCTTAGGTTCAGAAGACTATACATACGTGATGACAAAATTCTGTCTTTTGTCCATAAATAAGTTTCAAGCTTATAAAACAAATAAATGGCACCACAAGTAGAGAGGAGATCAACCATCATCCACAGCATTTTGAAAACTTACAAGTATGTGTATCTGCTGCAGGAATGTCAGGGAGGCATTCTGGAGGCAAACTGTACCACCCAAACATGCCATCCATGCTTTAGTTTACATACGATCTCAGCAGACTGAATGCTTTGGAAAACTCGGGCTTGCTGTACAGGAAGTAAGATTGTCTTAAGGTACTCTATCAGCCCCTCTCTTTTTGCAAGATCATTAAATCCTTGATAGGTTAAGCATGTTAATGAACCAAGTATTTTAAACAAATCATATAGATTGTGCTTTCATTAATTACCTGAGCATTCACTCATAGCAGAGTATGATCATGGCAAACATTTTTCACTCCTTGTCTTGACCCTAAACAAAGTTTCACTAAGAGCTAGAGCAAGATCGGTGAGCCTGGAGTCACCCCAAAGGACCAAATCATGTCACTAATTTAAGACAATGGGGGAAGTCTGTCTCTATTCTCTGATTGAAATATTATATAGAAGGAAGCATAGTTTTTGTACAAAGGAGGATTTGTCATGAGACACGTGCAGCAGTGCTGTGATTAACAGGAAAAAAAAATGCCAATTGCCCTCCCTTCTAGATAGTATGCTTGCAAAGTCAGCCCCCACTGGCTTGGCTGGTCTCAGGACTTTTTCTGGCCATGACTCAGTAAGCTTGTGACAAACAGATGTTTGAAAAGGCCTTAGACACAGAGAACTCCCTACTGGCTGCCCTTGGGAGCCCCGTCATCATGCTATGTCTTCAAGACCTGCCTTTTCTGCTGCATGGTTACACGTGGCCAGGACACCCTTGGCGTTGTCAACCTTGAGTCAGCAGCTGCTATCAGGATGAGAACGTTCTAGATCCCAATCCAGTGAGACAAGACTAGGAAACCCACCTAGTGGGTTCCCAAAACAAGAAATTTCATTTGTTGTTCTAAGTCAGTATGTTTCCAGGTGGCTAGAGAAAGCTAACAGAAAAATTGCAAATCCTCTTTTTCTGCACAATATATAACACATTATACAGTATGTATATGAGTGCATATTCATACATATGTGCAGAGAGACTTATACATAATACATGCATATTATCTTCTGGATACGAACAAATTTATATCTACTTCTTCTGTGTTCACACTTCTAAAATGAAAGGCAAGCTTTCCTTACACAGTAATGTGGATTTCCTAGTGCTCTGTCACAACAGAAGTACTGGTAACTTTATCAGGTCTAAAGTTACTGACAAAGGAAACAGGAATATGATGAAAAAGTAAAGAATATGTTCCCACAGAATTTTGTGAGTAATCTTAATATTCCTTTCCTGACTTCCCATGTCACCATTATCAGAAATATTGACATATTCACATGTACTATACATTTTTGCATCTTTACCTTTAAGATCTTCCAGACTTCTACTTTCAAATTTCCTGTTGTTTTTTTTTTTTTAACAGAAATTCAAATGATTATTTCTAAATAAAGTCTTGTAGGCTGCTTCTCAAGTAAAATTTTTTTCAGATTATGTTCCATTTTTAAAAATTATATTTCAAAAGTTTATAATCTTAAAAAATAAGTAACAGGGCTGGAGAGATGGCTCAGAGGTTATAAACACAGACTGCTCTTATAAAGGACCTGAGTTCAGTTCTCCGCACCCACATTGGGCAAAACTACCCTTCCTAGGTCTAGCTCCAGGGATTCTGCTTCTCTCTTGGCCTCCACAAGCAGCTTCACTCATGTACACAAACTCCCATAGACACTTACACATAATTTAATATAAAAAGGAATTGAAAGAAAGATAAATAACCTAACCAAATGGGCAAAGCATCTAAATAAAGACTTTTGTGCTGGCTAGTTTTATGTCAACTTGACACAAGCTAGTCATCAGAGAGGAGGAAGTCTCAGTTGAGAAAATGCCTCCATGGTATCCAGATATAGACAAGACTGTAAGACATTTTCTTAATTAGTGGTTGATGTGGGAGGGCTCAGCCTATTATGAGTGGGGCTGCCCCAGGGTTGGTGGTCTTGGGTTCTTTAACAAAGCAGGCTGAGAGAGCATGGTGAACAAGCCAGTAAACAGTACTCCTTCATGACCTCTGCATCATCTCCTGCCTGCAGTTTCCTGCCCTGTTTGAGTTCATATCCTGACTTCCTTTGATGATTAACAATGATATGTAATTGTAAGCCAAATAAATCCTTTCCTCCCCAAGCTGCTTTGGTCATGGTGTTTTGTTGCAATAGAAACCCTAAGACGATTCTCTAAAGAAGAGATTTTAAAAAGCCAAAGAATACAATTAAAGATGTCTAATATTGTGGTGATATTGGGTTCCTCCAAAATATTGTGCACCCTAATAAACTTATCTGGGGTCAGAGAACAGAACAGCCACTAGATATAGAGGCCAGAAAATGGTGGCACACACGCCTTTAATCCTAGCATTCCAGAGGCAGAGATCTGTCTGGATCTCTGTGAGTTCAAAGCCACACTGAAAACAGCTAGGTATGGTAACAAGAGCCTTTAATCCCAGGAAGTGATGACAGGAAGCAAAGGTATTTAAGGCATGAGGACGAGGAACTAGAGCCTGGTTAAGCTTTTAGGCTTTTGAGCAGCAGTTCAGCTGGGATCCATTTGGATGAGGACTCAGAAGCTTCCAGTGTGAGGAAACAGGATCAGCTGAGGAACTGGCGAGGTGAGGAAGCTGTGGCTTGTTCTGCTTCTCTGATCTTCCAGCATTCACCCCAATACCTGGCTCCAGGTTTGATTTTATTAATACGACCTGTTAAGATTCATGCTACACAATATCTTGTGATTAAGGAATCACAAATAAAATCAATTCATATCCACTAGGATGCTACAATCAAGACAGTTAAAAACAACAAATGTTGGGAAGTCTCATAATTCTAATCCTGACATGGACCAATCAGGAGGCAGGATAGTCCTTTCCTAAAAGGACATTCTCCAATAGCCATCAATTCTGAGCTCAAGTATTTCTTGTGTCCAGAGCAATTATCTAAAGAAATCCACAACAGTATAAGCTCATTGTGCCCATTCATTCACTGAGAAACTGAATAGATTAGTTGAAGAACTAACCATCATTTGAAATCAATGTTTTCCTCAATCATTTTAAATGAAATCTCTCATTTCATTCTTATGCCAATCCACAACAAAACTGGTTGTTAAGCTTATCCTTCATAGCAGACCTAAGTCTTTTACTCAAAGTATGACATTTGCCAGTGCAATGGTATGCACAGGTGACAGAGTTCTAAGGTAAGGATGTGGACATTCAAACTTTGTTCATGGAAAGGAATGATGGCACAGTAGGGTGTTCAGATACCCATTTTCCAAACAACCATTTCCACCAGAGCTTCTATAGTATTTATGGCAGGAATTGGAAGGAGGTCATCTTTATTTCAAATTGGGCATACTAATGGATATTAGTAATGATTAAATTGAATTTGTAATAAGTAGAAGGAAAAGCCATCCTAAGCAGGTACCAACTAGAGCAGTGGGTCTCAATCTTCCTAATGCTGGAACCCTTTAATACAGTTCCTTTAATGTTGTGGTGACCCCCCAACCATTAAATTATTTCATTGATACTTCATAACTGTAAGTTTGCTACTGTTATGAGTTGTAGATGGGGTTTTTTGTTGGGACTGCCAGCTCCTCAGTAACCAACATGGACACTTATTATTAATTATAAATGATTGGCTGATAGCTTAGGCTTGTTACTAACTAGCTCTTACTACTTAAATTAATCCGCATTTCTTATCTATGTGCTACCACATGGCTCAGTACCTTTTTTCAGAAGGGCAAGTTCATCTTGATTCTCTCTGCATCTCCTGATGACTCCACCCTTCTTCATCCCCAGCTCTCTTTTTCCCTGTCTGCAAGTCCCACCTATGTCTTCCTGCCTAGCTATTGGTAATTAGCTCTTTATTAAACTAATGAGAGCAATAAATCTTTGCAGTGTACAAGGAGACTATTCCATAACAATGAATCATAAATATCTGATATACAGGATACCTGATATGTGATCCCCAAAGGGGCATGACCCACAGATTGAGAAACACTGATCTAGAGTAACTAACAGATAAAAGAGTTAACACAATATAGGCAACACCAATGTGTGTTCTTTGAGTACAATAGAGTCATTCTTGGATTCTGGTAAGTTTTACCTGGAGAGAAGATCAGTGCTCACCAAAACTGCCCCAGGCAGCAACTTTCAAGTTCATTGTCTCTCTCAAAAATAAGGAATCATTGACAAGGAAGTTAGCAGAGGGAACAAAGATGTATTAAGGTGTAGAGTTGGAATGAGAATGACTCCCATAGGCTCACATATTTGAATACCTGGTCTTCAGGTGGTGGAAGTGTTTGGGAAGGTCTAGGAGGTATGGTCTCGTTGGAAGAGATGTGTCATTGGTGGCAGGCTTTAAGGTTTCAAAAGCTGATGCAATTCCTAATTAGTTTTCTCTGCTTGTGGATCAAGATGTGAGCCCTCATCTGCTGCTCCAGTACTATACCTGTTGCCATGTTCCCTACCATGATGGTCACAGACTCTAACCTTCTGGAACTATGAGTCCCAAACTAAATACATTTTTGTAAGTTTTGTATATTTTATCACAGCAATAGAAGCATAACTAAAACATGACAAGTGGAAATGAACTGCTGAGAAGCAGAGGGGCTCCAGAAGCAGAGTTTCCCTGTGCTCCCTTCATTAGTTTTTATGGGACTTACGGCAGCAATTAGATGAAGGCTGAGGTCATCCTTATTAGAATTGGTCTTTTTTGAGCACATCACAGGTTGGAGCAGTAAGGGCCCTCTGTGTCCTTCAGATAACTCATTGACCAGCACAACAGAGCTATGGCCCAACAGGGTCATGGTCACAGGTATTCTGTCATAAGCCCCACCATATTGGGAGCTTAATTTTTGTCTTGATGTTTTATTAATACATAATGTACACATTTATGAATTATATGTTTGTATGTTACATAGACACAGACTTTAAAGTGGCAAAAATGCTTATTTGGCTTACCACACTTTTATTAATTATCACTTCTTTCCTCATATAACTTAACAATTGCTCAGTTTGTAAATCAAGAGCTGTATACAATGCTCAAATAGCATTTATCATCACATACTATTTCAGAGGCCAGAAGAGGGCATTGGATCTCCTCGAACTAGAGTCAAGACAGTTGCAAGCTACCATGTGGGTGCTGGGAATTGAACCCAGGTCCTCTGGAAGAGCAGCCAGTTCTCATAGCTACTGAACCATCTATCCAGTACATGAACTTATTTTTTAAATAAAAAATGATAGTATGGGACTGGAGAAATGGCTCAGCATTTAAGAGCACATTTTGCTCTTGCATAAGACCCCAGTTCAATTCCAAACACCCACCTCAGGTGGCTCACAACTGCCTATAACTTCAGCTCCTGGTCCTGGCCTCCACAAGAACCTGCATGTATGTGCACATAAACCCTTCAAAACACACACACACACACACACACACACACACACACACACACACACAACTAAAAATAAAATGAATTAAGAAAATAGTGATGGGAAATTAAAGCCAGGTTAACAAAATGAACCCATCCTCAGAGGAAATCAAAGATCAAATTCACCTAAAAAATCATCCAGAATACAGAATATGATATTAATAGAACCCTGGCTGATGGTTGTGTGCTATTCTTTGCCCTGCCCAAATTCATATGCAGAACCCTAAGCTTCAAGCATGACTATTGGAGAGATAGAGTCTTTAGAAGGTAATTTAGGTTAAGTGAGGTCATAAGGGTAGGCTCTATCTCAACTATACGTGGTCTTATTGAAAGAGAGCAACTCCATCCTTCTCCCACATAAGCAGACACAGCAAAGCACTAGAAACGAGTCCTTGCCGTAAACAAAGCCTGTCAGAAACTTGATTTGGGGCTTTTTCAGCCTCCAAACCTGAAAGAAAAAAAAGACTTCTATTGTGTAAGCCACTCTGTCCTGCAGCCCCAGGTGGCTGGTACTAATTTATGGGAGGGTAAGTCAAGACAGTCTTAAGATTTCTTTCAATCTAATCCTAGATGATTGGATTTCCCAACAACCTCCAAAGGTCTCGTTGTCTGATCCTTCCTATCTTACAGACTCAAAAAGCTTTTACCTTGAATAAATGGGTTGCAACTAGCTACCACGGAAAAAATCAAAGCCTGTAGGTTACACACACACACTCAACATCACTATAGGATCAGTGCTGCCCAAACCTTAACTCTTGGTCTTTAACCTATATTTTTACACACATAGAACTTGTCTTTAAGGTGGGGAGGAGAATAGTGGTCACCAGACTAGGAGGGGCTGAGAGGTGGGACAGAGAGAGGACAGAAAACAGGACCAGTTAGAAGAGCCAGCCCAGTGTTCTATAGCACATTGAGGTAAATTTAGTTCCAATAATTAATTGTATACTTCAAAATAGAGTACAGAATTTTGAATGTCTGTAAAATAAAGAAATGATAAATCTTTAAAAAACTAGTTACTCAACTTGAATATTATACATTATTTGATTTTTTGTTTCTTTTATTGGTTTATTTTCGTTTTGACTTTTTGAGACAAGGACTTGCTATGTAGCCTAGTCTGGTTTTCAACACTGGATCTCTCTGCTTCAATCCCGGGTGCTAGGATCACAGGCATGTATTACCACACCAGGTTGTACATGGTGTACTTGTATTGAAACATATTATATGGCAGAAACATCAGCAATTACTGTGTTTCCACTAAAATTTTTTAAGTGGGAAGAAATTGGTTAGGAATGTCACTCAGTAGTAGAGTGTTTGACTGGTGTGTGCAAGGCCCTCCATGTAATCTCCAGAACCACCAAAATGAAATAAAATTGACTCACTTTTTTAAAAACTTAGCTTGTTTGGAAGTTCCAGCAGGGGAGCACAGCTACTCCTATACCCTTGGCCGAAGACAGGTCCTCCTCTCTTTGGGGAAGGTCATACTCTTCATCCTCTTTGACAAAGCGTGCAGCTTTGGGGAGGAACACACATGGGGTGGTAAGGAAGAAAGGGGACAGACACATGCCTAACCAACCAGATCAGTAGAATCAATCCTGTCGATCAACGCAGTGATAGATGTCCCAGCCAGATTGCCCTCAAATGCACAGAATCAGTTAACCTGGGCTCATAGGGGCTCCCAGAGACTGAATTGACAACCAGGGAGCCTGCACGGGACTGACCTAGGCCCCCTGCATATATGTTACAATGTGTGACTTGGTCTTCTTGTGGGACTCCTAACAGTGGGAGCAGGGGCTATCGGTGACTCTGTTGCCCACTTTTGAGAGTCTTTCCTCCTACCAGATTGCCTCGTTCAGCCTTAATAGAAGAGGAGGTGTCTAGTCTCACTGCAACGTATATACCATAGCTGGCTGATATTCATGGGAGGCCAGCCCTTTTCTGAAAGAAACAGGAAGAGGAGGAGATGGGGGAGAGGAGGGGAGAAGGACTAGAAAGAGGAAGGGAGGGGACACTGCAGTAGGGTGTAAAAACAAAATAATAAATAAATAAATAAATAAATAAATAAATATTAGCTACATGCTAAACAATTACAAGTTGGATAGTGCTAGTTTTATACATTTTTGTTAACAATGAAAGAAATGCATATTCCATACAACAAAGAAAGCAGCCATAAATACATTCTAGAATTGTGTGCCTCACCTTAGTGGCGTATATGCTAAATTTGGGGAAATATAGAGTAACTCATGAGAATATGAACATAAACATTTCATTGGATCAGGAGACTTTGTATTTATTAAAGGAAATTATTACTGCTACATTTGTCAGTTTTCATTAACCTGAGAGTCTGATTGCATACATATTGCTGTTAACGTGGGATAATAGGATTGCCCGCCAATGAGTAGAGTTTTTGCTTGGCCTCTGAGTTAGCATAAATCCCACTCTCGTCATGCCATGTGTTGATGCCAAATCTCTTGGAGCCATCTAGGTCTGTGAACTGTGAACGGCACTTCCTGTAGACTATGGAGTACTCATCTTGACGTGGGCAGGCCTACGATGAGAAAAAAGAAATAATATTCAGTGACTGAAGTGTATGTTCAAAGGAGCAAGCTCCAAAGCTTGGTTCTTATGACTAAAGGTGAATTTTCAAAATTAACAATGGATTAATTTGGTTTTACTAAATGTCTCAGTGAAGAACAATCAAACACTGGCTGGCATTTACAAGTAGTTCCAACCCTGAAAGATGATCTAGCTCACAGTGGTTTGATAAGACTTTATGCATATACATTATTATGCATGTAAAAATTTTTTAAACTAAGGAAGTACGGAGGCCAATTTAAGCATTATGGTAATCTAAATAAAACCAAAGTAATTAGGATTAACTACTTTCAACATCTTTGATTGACAAGTCAGGATTATTTTGAAGAACAATATCTTGTGCTAAATCTTTAATAATTACTAAATCATGCTTCCCGCAATGGTAAAGGCCAGTCACCAAGGTTCATTCCTATGAGAAATTTGACTCAAAACAGCCCGATAGAGTTTAAGATGCTTAGCTTTAGATCACTTTGTTAAAAAGCTTCATAGTAATAAAGTATGATGCTATTGTTGACCATTTCCCAAGAAAGCACTGGTTCTTTGGAACTATACCAGGAGTGACGGCAGATCCACAACAGAAGGCCTGATAAAAACTGATCATCGGACTTCTGCTTTAAACCGGTTCTAATTTTAAAGCACCAGATGGAAATGAAACCACGAAAGCTATGAAACCCTTAAAGAACACCAAAGACACTCTCAGATTTTCTTTTTTATTGACATTTTAACCATGTGTTCAACCACAATGTCCACTTATCTATGAAGTGCCCATTAGGGGCTGAGCACAATGCTTTAGAGTTGATATCTGACCCAATAATGGGACACTAGGGTTTGATTCTTACTCCTGTTTTGCACATAAAGACTTTCCTAAAGCCCCAGGAGAGAGGGTAAAGGAAACTAGTGCTAAGTGGCTGAGGCTGGTTATAAACCAGACCTGTCTGACTTAAGACCCAGTGTCATTTCAGAAGTATAAACAATGATATCATACAGCCATACAATAAATCCACGATGCTGATCCACATGGTTTGGACTTTGGCTTTTGCCATTGGGTGCTATTTTCAGGGTGGAAGGATTTTTCTGTTTTTGGTTGGTTTGTTGGT
Organism: Peromyscus aztecus; assembly: GCA_902168405.1. Taxonomy (NCBI): domain Eukaryota; kingdom Metazoa; phylum Chordata; class Mammalia; order Rodentia; family Cricetidae; genus Peromyscus; species Peromyscus aztecus. Next base: position 40,742 of record CABHPQ010171023.1, read on the forward strand.
TGGTTGGTTGGTTGGTTGGATGGATGGATGGATGGATGGATGGATGGATGAATGGATGGATGGAAGGCTAGATGGAAGGATGGAGGAATACATGGTCCATCAGTCAGATACAAGTACTTTTAATGAGATTTTGTATTATTGGTCCAAACTACCCATTCAGAGGAAGCAGGACCTTCTCATTCCTTTCCTTACTGGAGGAGTCAAACTGAAGAGTTTCAAATGCAAGGTCAATGTGTTCCTTCAGCATCTCACAGGCAGAGAGGGCAATGTATTTTTATGAGGTGAATGACAAGTCAAAGTGTCATGTCTTAGGGAAATAATTCTGGCAGCATAAGTAGTAAAAGACTAGAGACAGAAAAGATGATTTTTTTTTGCTTTTTATTGATTCTTTGTGGGTTTCATATTATGCATCCCAATCCCTCTCATCTTTCTGTCCCCTTGCTTCACCCTCTGCCCTTGCAACCTCCCCCCGCAAACAAAGTTTAAAAGTAAAACCAAAAAAAAAAAAAAAATCTCGGCATGGAAGCTGTAGTGTGGCCCAGTGAGTCACACAGTTTACCCTTTTGTCCATACATCTTTACTTGCAAGTGTTCATTGAAATGAGTCATTGGTTTGGTTCAAGGCCATTGGTTTCTGCTACAATACTGATACTGGGCCCTCACTGGGACTCCTCTTGGACATCCTATTGTTGCCCTGTGTCATGGAGATCCTACAGCTTTGGATCGGCAGGTCCAGCCCCTTCATATAATCCAACAGTTCATAGATGAGGTGGATGTTGGGGTGGGCTGCCTCGACGTAGTCCTGGTTCTGGGACTGGGTGGTAGCTGGGTTGGTCAGCTTCTCAGCTTTCCCTCATTGTCACCACCAGGTAGAGCTTTCTGACACTGCCTCAGCTAGCTCACCCAATGTAGCAGACAGCAAGGAGCGGGGCCAGTTCTCCTGCTCTCACACTCTCAGTCCAGCTTAATGGCGTTCACACTACCAGGGCCGGCTCTATGGTTTTGCCCAGGTAAGGTACAGGACTTGCTCTCCAGACAGCTGCACTTGGTGAAGAAAAGACTGGATTTAAGAACTGCAGTTGGAATCAGGTCTCAGTAACTCACACAGCGTCTTCTGATGGGTGGACAAACAGATATTTCTCAGTACCAGGAGAAATAAAATACAGATAGTTACTGTGGCATGAGTGAAAACATTACTCAAAGTGAAACAAGCCAAACATCTAAAAAAATGAATTCTGTGGCATGTAAATTATATCTCAGTAAAAGCGTTGTTTAAAATCAACATGTGCATTGATGGAGTGATTCCAAAGTTCGAGAAACTAGTTAAAAAGATTGTTGCCTGTTAACATGCACTGCAGCATGCCCGCCGGTTCAACAAATGAGCCACTGTGTAACAGCAGCCAGTTTCCATGGCATAAATACCCCTGCTGTTGCCCATTTCAAGGGACCAGAGCGAGGTTGGAAATAAGGATTTGAGCTTAATCTTTCCCACAGAATGTTGAGAGCTCACCCCAGCTCTCCCCGAGTTCCCTTTCCCAGTTTGAAGTTGCCAGTGTGAAGCAGGATGACCTCAATCCAGAAGTAGGGGCAGAATCTAATTTACCTAAGAAAATTGGTATATTTTCACCCCATTCTCAAGTCAGCAGGTCTTCAAAGATTAGAACAAATCATTAGGGACCTTGCCAACCTAAATGAGGAAGCTTCTAGACCAGATCGCAACTAGAAGCTTCCCTGAAGGAAGATCATGAGATTAAGTTGTTTTTTTTTTTTTATTTTTACTTATTTTCAGTGCCAGGGATGAAACTCAGGGTCTCTCCAGCCCCCGAAGCCAACACTGTAAAGAGGAGATTGGAGAGTCTTTAAGAAACAGGACACATTGTTGTATTGATCCTTTCCCAAAGTTTAATGTTTCAAAAAATGTGAGCCAATTAATTGCCTTTACTGCCTAAGTCAGTTTAAGCTGGATTTTGTGCATCTTGCTAAAAGCATCTTGACATAATTTCTCAGAACACTTAGGCTCTTGGACCAAGGAAATGAGTCAGAACCATGGCAGCAGCGCATACTCTAATAAAAAGTGGTAGTGAAGGCAAACAGTGGGTGAGCTTGTAGCCAGGGAGATGACTGGGAAGCAGAAAGATCCAAACACAGAACAGGTGAACAACACAGGCCTTCAGAAACAAAAACAATTCATCAGGAACTGGGGAGATTAAATTCCTCACTGGGAAGTAAGGCGAGACACCTTTTCAAAGTATAATTCAAACACCTTGAGATAGAACATGGAAAAAGCAGGTGCCCCACAGTGACTGCAGCTCAGACCCAAAGGCAAAGCTGGGGTAGTGGGAGTCCTGAACAAGCAAGCAATCTGGAGTACCAGGCAGATCAATACACAGGGGGAGATGATTTAAAAATCATTAATGTGTTTCCCCTCAGTGTATGTAGCCACCCATTTGCTCAAGGGGAGTATAAAATGTGTTTCAGAACAACACCAGTCAAAGAACAAAGTAATGTTGGCTTGCAGCATGCAAAACAAGGTTTTTTTTCCCAGCAAGATATTAGCCTTGTTGTAAATGACCAGGCTTGAGGAGTCCGAACAGCAGTCACCAAACAGCAGATGATGGGGTTCCCTTAAATGTATACAGAAAGTGCCCTTTACTCTGATGGCTTATAGAAGAATCGGGAAGAGAGGATAGCATCTGAGGAACCTTAGGAAGAAAAATGGAAAGAGAAGGAAATCAGGACATCAGAAAAGGCCAATGTTTTCCCCATCCCTGCTCTTTATAACCATGAAGGGTCCCTTTGTTCTGGACAGAAAGAAGTATAGTAGAGAAAATACAATAAAAACAGAAAAACATAGAGGCCTCCTGGCCCCAATCCATTTGGGAACTCTTAAAATTTATGACCTCTCATACTGCCTTTCACTTGCTTTTGATGGTCAGAGAGAAGGGACCTCTAAGATTCATCTAACCTGAGCCACTTTGGGTATCATGGTGAGGCCAAGATCTGGAAGGAGCTGTAGTTCTGAAAAGGGGGTATTAATAAAGACAGCAGAGACAAGCACTGGAATAGAGACAGAATGTGAGTCCCAGAGGCTTCTGTGGCATCTACAGTACCAATGAGAGTAAAAGGGGGCCAAGCCATCTCCAACCAAGATTAGAAAGGGAAGGGGCTGAGAATTTCAGTGTTTATCTATGTTAGCCACTAAGGACATAAAGTGAATCAGGAGGAATATGCATCACTTTTCATCATCTAGCCTCAAAAGTCCAACAGCGCCATTTCCAGCAGAGACACAGCTCACGTAGATTCCACATTAGGGAGCAGACTTGACTTTCAGCAAAAGGCATCCATCCACGTGGGGTGGAGAATGGATTATAGTCAGTTTTAGTACACTTCTTTCTCTCCTCTTTTTAGGGAGAAGATTAAGTTGGGTCAGGAACCTCCAATCCCCCTTGAGTCTGATGATTTTCTAGGAAGACACACGGTTGTGTAACTAGATTCTGCACCCAGCTGTGATTTATTATCTCAAAAGGATATAAAGCAAAATGAGCATCGAAAACAGGTGCCTGGGCCAAAGCCCAGAGGATACCAGGTGCAGACCCCCGGACTGCTATCCCAGACAAGGGTTAAAGCCTCTCTACAGAGGAAACTCATTAGAAATGCATGCCCAGGGTTTTTATTGGGTGCTGATCACATCCAACCTAGTCTCCATGCACCAAAATTTTATACTTCCAGAAGAAAAACAGGTGTTTGGCATAAACCAGGTGGGTTGCATGATTAGATTTGGCACAGGGAGCCATTCTGATAAGGGAATTGTGATCCTGAAAGCCAAGTCTCCAGATGCAAGCCAGGACAACCTTAGAACAGGACTTTGAAAGGATAGTAGTCTAGGCTCTTATTTGTTAGTTTTTCACTGCACAGGACATGGGAGATGATCTTTGAGAAAGTGAGTATTTTTGAGAGAGATTGATCTAGGCACAGTGGCTCACTCCTGGAATAACCATACATAGTAAGCTAAGGACAAGGACTGCCTTGACTTGATGTCAACCTGGGCTACCATGTGAGATCCTGTCTACAAAAATTTAAGTGGATAGAGAAGGGGGAGAAGGCAAAGAGAGAAGGGGAGAAATGGGGAGTATTCAGTCTCCTTATAAGAACTAAGTTGTGGCATCAAAAGGAGGTTTTTATCTGGAGAGAGGAATTGTTTTCCACTGTGATGGAGTTGGGAAGAAGGCTGGCTACCAGTTAGACTCACTTCCTCTTCCAACACAAGCTACAGACAGTTATCATATGCTCAGCATCCCAGTAGAATACCTAAAATCCTTGTCTAATGTTTCCTTAGTGGGTGTGGGAAGAGTGTTTAGAATTATATGTAGAAACAGACATTCGAATTACTACCGATTGTTGGCAGGCCCAGTATTCAGTGCTACCCAGACCATGGTTTCTGCCTGTTTCTCTGAGGCAGGATTAGGATTTGAAAGATCTTTCTGAGCCCTTTATAGATAAGGATAACTGGGAACTAGTGCTTCATGTGTACATAGTAAGCATTATTGCACAGAGGTTCCTGCAGAATATAGAGAAGAGACATTTCACAGAAAGAGCTTAGAGCATTTTCATGGCTAACTGCATACAAAGAATCAAAGATGATTCATAGCATCAAATCTGCATAGTGGGGAGAGTTGTAACACCACTAAAAAGAATAAGATGCAGGGATGGGGGAGGACTTTTTTATGGGGAAATTATGAGTCACATTTTAGACATTTCTAATTTGAGATGGCTTCAGTACAAAATGTTTACTTGGAAGACGGTGTGATGGGACAGATGGCCTGGAGAGAAGTCGGTGCCCTACACGCAGCAGTGATCATCGGCAGGGAGAAAATAGCTGTAGAGAACATCACAGGGACCACGGATCGTATCTGTTATGGACTGTGGATTACATAATTGTACTCCGTGAATTTCCCTGAGGTTGAAAACTGTACCATAGCTATGTGTCCTTGCTCTGGTTTACATGTTGATTTATGTAGGATAAAGGAGCGTGGTTTAGTTGCCCCTCTTCAAAGGGTAAGTAATGGCTGACTCTAACAGAAGTTATATGGCTATCCCTGTGGATTTCTTGAAATGTTCTTGTAAGGTTTACATTATATAATCAAAAACTGTACACCCAGAATGATGGATGCAGAGCTAATGGAACAGAAGAATTCTCTGAGATTGGGTAAAATAGGAGGAACAGTGTTCTGGAACCCAAATGTCAGTGGTGCCCATGGCTGGGTCAAAAGAGAAGTCATGGAAGATAGGTAAGAAGCAGCAAGGAGAGTATTGCAGGTTAAAAAATTCAAGGCCGGGCGGTGGTGGCACATGCCTTTAATCCCAGCACTTGGGAGGCAGAGCTAGGCGGATCTCTGTGAGTTCGAGGCCATCCTGGGATACAGAGTGAGTTCCAGGAAAGGTGCAAAGCTACACAGAGAAACCCTGTCTCGGAAAAACAAAACAAAACAAAAAAAAAAAAAAAGAATTCAGTGGACACCAATCACACTAACTCAGAAAGAAGCGACAGAACCAGACCTAACCAAACACAGTGGGATGAGTCAATTTCTAGTCACCTTAGCATGCGCTGCTCAGAAAAAGGGTTAAGGGCGTTCAATAAAGCATGCCGGTAAAAGGCAAAGAAGAAAGGAACACCAAGGGCTAAAGAGCCCGGCTACATGCTGGAAACCACTGAAGCTGCCGCCAGGGCACACAGAAGAAGGCTAGCCTGGGGAAAACTGGCTGAGGAGGTTTCTTCTTCCCATCCTTTTGTTCTGCATCCTTCTTTCTCTTTTATAGATCCCAGCAGGCAGCCTAGGATGTTACAATAGGCTTCTTAGTGAGGAGTTTCCCAACTGGCCCTCACTCACTCGAAAGACAAGTGACAGGTTTTATCATGTAGACTGATACACACTATTCATAGCCCATCCCACCCCGACACCCTGTGCTTCGTGGGTGCTGTATTCTTATATTTTAGAATAAAGAAGCATGGGTCAGTCACCTGTATTCTGAGAATAAACCACTACTGACTCTCCCAGAAGTTACGTGGGTGACCCTGTGTGCCTTTATCTCCCGCATCGTTTTTCCCTGATTAAAATGGCATCGCTGTTTCTTAGTCAACGTGTGTACCTAATCCTCAGCCGAGTTTTCCAAACCTTCCAACAGGCCATTCTGAGGGTCTCTTCTCACTGATTTCATTCTGTTTCCTTGGTTCCTTTCTTATTTGATAGTTTTGTTTTTCAAGGTCAGTTTTCAGTTGGAGACCAGTCTTCTGAAACATTGTTAACTGCCTAATTGTGTACTGTAATTTGAAAACAGTCTCTGTCCATCCACCCAACTCATCCATAAACACGTTTAATGGGTTGTTTCCTGGCCAAGTCGGCCACTCTGAACTACCCTGTGTGTACTGTAATGACAGCCATTGCCCACCTGGCATTAGTACAGCAAAGGCTGGCCTTCCCTCGTATGCCCATAAGGACACTCCTTTGGGGTACTTCATTTACTCTTAAAAGGCATTCGAAGCAGCAAGCATTCTGATGTGAATGTCACGTTGGACAAAACCAAAGTACATATTTTCATAGCTTGCCTGTAAGGTTTTCTTTTTTTATTTTTAATATACATCATGTATAAAAACTCCATGACTCCTATGTACCTGAATGAAGTCCATACCTTCCCCCTGGGAAAACACACATGCAGAGCAGCATGAGAGGAAATGGGCAAGAATCTGCCTTACCTACCCTGGATGACACTGGGTGACAGACCTTACTCAGTTCTTCACCAACTTCAGTGAGTTGATTCCCACTGGAGGCTATTTCCTCTCAATGGTTGCATTAGAAAAATAATAGCAATCAGCTGGCGCAGCAATAATAAATGTGTAACTAGTGGGATGCATTTTGTTATACATTTAAGAAGAATTTCCTATTTCTTTTTACTGAATACATTTTATAAAGGAAAAAGCATTTAAAAGTAGACCAAGTTCCAAACAGTCTTATTAAATAAGAAACACAGAGCCAAAT
>CABHPQ010171024.1:0-11135 GCA_902168405.1 Peromyscus aztecus
GGGGGGGCTGGGAAGCCTGGCATCCCAACGATGGGAAGTAGGTGGCTGTGGGAGCAGAGCTGAGGAGGAACGGACGGGGACCTTTCTGTGGCTGTCAGCATTATTTCATTTATTTATCGAGTATGTGTCTGCCACAGCACACATGTGGAGGTCAGAGGACAACTTGGGGGGGTCAGTTCTCTCCTTCCACCATGCGGGTCCCAGGGTCTGAACTCAGGTCCTCAAGTTTGAGAAAGCGCCTTTACTGGTTTAACCATCTCCAAGGCCCCTTGAGTGAGAGCAGCTGGGAGCCATGGTTGGTCAGCAAGGTGGGGAGCCAGCTGCCCTCCTGGGCATCCTGTGTGTGCTTGAGAGACATGGCAATAAACCACTCAGAGCTTCTGCCTAAGCCAAGCCAGGAACCCCAAAAGAGAAGCAGAAAATCCCTGGGACCAAATCCGGTCATCAGACTGACCACCCCAGGTGACCACCTCAGGGTGATTAGTCCAGAAGCCTAGAAAAGCCAGGTGATCGGGGAAAGACTTAAAAGCCAATCATACTTCGTGTTTATCAAGCCCTCCCCTCCCCCCGCCAGGTGTACCCCATTCGTTATCCCATTAATAATAACTAGAGCAGAAGCAGCAGCCTGATAATGAACACTTACTTTGTACCAGCTTCTCTCTGCTCTGTGTGCTCTTAGCCTCATTAATCCCTTGCATCATTGGCGCAGCCCTACAAGAAGGATGTGATTATCATTGTCCCTATTTGACAGAGAAGGACGTGGGGTACCAAAGCTAACTGGTTTCTTCACCGAGAAATTGGCCGAAGCAGGACATGAATTCAGACCCTGCGGACTTCCTGGCCCATGGTGGCTTCATTCTACATTGCACTCGACCTGAGTATGTGCTGGGGACAGGGGATGGGTGGTGAGCACCAGGGATACAGGACACCTGTGATGGCGGTGACCCAGAACAGTCCATCCTCTCCCCTCAGACAGCCCGGGCTGCAGCTTTCTGCTTCTGCTAACCGAGACTGGTGTTTTATGAACCCCGAACCGCAGCAAGATTCTCCTATTAATTTATTGGTATTGCTAATTAAACATCATATTCGCAAATGTAAATTTCCTAATGGCCTCCCTTCCATTTCCGAAGTTTCCTAGAAGAGCCTGCTTGCTATGCTGTCTGTCAGTTACGTCTCAGTGGGTCGTGGGCAGGCAGAGGCTGGCACAGGGCTTTCTGGGCGTGGAGGCGGTCAGAGGCCTCTGGACAAAAGCGAAGGGGGACAATGGGAATATTGGGGGGATGGTACAGCAGGCCCAGCCCCGAGATCCTGAGCCAGCTGTCTGCCCCTTGTCAGGGGTGGATTGTCCTCTTGCCCTTCAAGTGGCTGCTAGATGTGTCTGAAGCTGTTGGCAAAGCTGTATCATAGAGGTCAGCACTGGGAGGGGGAGGGGGACTCAGAGGGGAGGAAGAAGAGGAGGAGGAGAATGAGGGGGAGGAGGAGAAGGGCCAGAGAGTGGATGGATGCCAGTGTTCAGAGAGACCTTAAAGATGTCTCTACTCCGCACTCGAAAATGGAGAAGCTAAGCCCGCAGTGTGGCTCAGTGGGTGAAGGTGGCTGCCACCAAGCTTGAGGACCTGATTTGATACCTAGGGCCAACATAGCGGGAGGAGAAGACATTCCAAAAAATGTCCTCTGACCTTCATATGCATGCCACCACAGGTGTGCATGCACAGACAGACAGACAGACACATACACACACACACACACACACACACACACACACTACATACATACACACATACATACATACATACACACATACATACATACATACACACATACATAAAAACAATTTTAATTAAATAAGCTAAAAGGTGAAATGGAGAAACCGAGACACAAGGGGAGGAAATGACTGGCTGGAGATGAAACAGGTCTGCTGCTGAGCCCTGTGGAAGCACATGGGTCTGTCGCCTCACCCCAGACAAAGATATAACTGCAAAGACCCTGCTCGGAGTCCCAAAGCATCCCGACCCCTCAGTTCAGCCCTTTCATAGTGTTTAAAAGCAACAGCTCTACAGTCAGAAAGTAGTGCTTTGGGGTTCCACAAACTGTCTGCCTCTCTAGACCTACATCAGGGTTTTTGTCTTTAAAATGAGCTGCTGAGGGGACTATCAGACCAAGCATGATGCCAGGAGAGGCCTCGATGAGCAGAACCCAGCCTACTTCTAACTTGGTAGGGCAGAGGCTCCAGCCATATCTTGACCTATGGATCCAACCAGGCCACACAGCCTAGGGCCTTGTTCTATAGTACTGTCACCATCCTGAGATGTCAGCCACATTCCCACAGTCCTCCCCAGCCTCAACAAAGCACTCACTGCCCTCCTTACAGGCGAAACTGAGGCCTCCTCTTGAGGCTAGTAATTCCCATGCTTGACATTCTCCAGGCAACAGTCTTTGTGACCCCAGGGTTTGAATTCGTGACTGCCAACCTTTGCCAAGAAGCACACAAAATGTAAGAAGAAAAGACAGAGTAACTTTGAGGGGTTCAAGTCCCTGGTAGCTATGTCTCTACTGGGACTCAAGTCTGTCCCTAGTGCAATCACAGCCCCTCTGAGACAAGACAACGTGGGCAGACCTCTGCTGGCCTTTTGTCTGAGATACTAGAATGCAATCAGACTAGTGTCTCCTTCCTGTGTCCCTGAGTGTGGGGATTGGGGCATGAGAAACTGAGACAAGGGGCCAGAGCATTAGCAAGAACTCTCCCTGACCCTTGTCCCTGGTGCCCCTGAGCAAAAGTGAGGAATGGAGCTGGAGACAGAAGGCACTGTCTCAGTTCCAGGGAGCATCCAGCCCTGGGCACACCCGTCCCCACAACCCCCATCGTGGCCCACCCTGCTCTGGTGTCAGTATCTTTAGGGGACCAGTGGGTAATCTAAGTAGCTGTGTTACTGCTTGGGAATCTCTATTAGGAAAGTTTTAAAAACACACTCCATTGTTGTTTATTATTCATGGTAATGACACAGAGTGAGCTGCCTCCGAGTCCCTGGGTCCCAGGCTGCTGAGATCCTGTGGCGAGCATAGTACCCCCACAGAGCTGGAGCTGAGCTCTCAACAAGCCCCTGGGCCCCGAGATGTTCTGACTCTTAAAACATTGCTTCTATTGTGGCAAAATACACTTGTGGGGCCAAAGTGAACGGCTGAAAGATACTGAGCACATGACAGGGTGTGCAGCCATCTAGTTCCAGAAGTTTCTCCTCACCTCAGAAGGAAACCATGTGCCCATTAGGCAACCACTCCCCGCTTCCCCAGCCCCCAGCACCTGGAAGCCTTCCATCTTGGCAGATATTGTCTATGTGGCTCACTGGAAGTGTTTCCTCCCCCTCAGCCTTTGAACTGAGCCTTTCTTGGTCTCTGAACCTCAGGTAGTGGTGGTGTGCAGCACATACTCTGGTCCTTTTCGTGGATGAAGAATATTCCACTGCTCTCTCACCACCATCTGTGGGTGGACGTTTGCGTTCTTCCAACCACTGGACTCCCGTGCACAGCTCCACGACCAGGGGGATCACGTTTCGGGCACAGGGAGGGATCCACCTAGATTCTGGTGAATAACTGGCGTGCAGCAAGAAATGAAGATGTCTCTATGTGCTGGGCAGAAGTCACCCGGCTCAGAGGCCTGGGAGACCCCTGGTGCTCTCCTTAGGCGGGTGGACTCCTGTAGACCCTTCTCGGGGATCCAGTTTGAAGCCTAGAAGCAGCAGACTCCTTGAGATGGGAAGGAAGAGTGCGTTCAGACATAGAGCCTTGCTCCAAGTCTGGGCCAGATGAACCTCACTTCTCACAGTGGGGCATGTGTGGAACCTCCTCTACTCTGCAAGCCACCAGAGGGGCACATGGCCTGCTGCTATTCTGTTTAAGTGTCCTACCCAGGAGCATTTTAGAGATAGGGAAACTGAGGCCAGAGAAGAGACGTGACAGCTAAGTCACCAGCAGCAGCACCCTCATGGCTATCCCTGACTTTCTCCCCACATGCCTGGCAGGGTGCTACCGTTAACTCCTGAGGTTGTGCAGTTCAGTGGGGGCAATCTGGTCATTCCCACATCACCAATGGGAACATGAAGACTCAAAAGGGGACACCCATGTATAGTGGGGGGGGTGTGTGTGAAAGTTCTTAGCTGTTCCCATAGAGAATCAGAAGTTTGTTGAGTTTTCAAAAAATTTATTCTATTGTTTATGTACGTGCATAAGTGTCTGAACTATCTTTTATGTAAGTGGGAACCATAACCATACTTAATGTTCTCCTGGCTTCTTTGGGGCTACCTATCCCGATGATCTTTATAGATCAACCTGTCTGTTTTTTTGTTTTGTTTTGTTTTGTTTTGTTTCGAGACAGGGTTTCTCTGTGTAGCTTTGCGCCTTTCATGGATCTCGCTCTGTAGATCAGGCTGGCCTCGAACTCACAGAGATCCGCCTGGCTCTGCCTCCCGAGTGCTGTGATTAAAGGCGTGTGCCACCACCGCCCAGCTCAGCCTGTCTGTTTTTAATTTTGTGTCTGAACTTGTGTGTCTGAGGGCACATATGTGAATGCTCTTGGAGGCCAGAAGAGGGTGTTAGATTCCCTGGAACTGGAATTACAGGTGGTTGGGATGCTGAGAACCAAACTTGGGTCCTCTGGAAGAGCAGCAAACACTCTTGGCCAGCAGCCTCTGGACCAGAGGGTTTTGCAGTTTTTCTTTTTCTTAGCTAGCCCTGCCCCACTGCAGCCAGTGACAGCATCCTCAAGGTCAACATTAAATCAGCAAGGGGTGGGCTGGGGACACCCTGTGAATTCAGAACCCCTGTACTCTCCTGTGGGGATCCTGAGTCTCAGCCCACCCTACACCAGAAGCTGGGGAGGTGGCACAGGCAGGCTTGGGTACAGATCCGACCTCTGCTCCTTGGTGACTTCAGGCCACTGAGCCTCACAGTGGGCTCCAGAAATGCAGCTCAGACACCCCCACACCCCACACACATGTTCCAGTCAGAAGAGCTGGGTCACCCCCATCCCCTCAACCCCCAAGCCCCCATCTCCCACCCCTGGCTGGGAGACCAGCATGTCTGACATTGCCCTGTTCTGTAGCTAAGACAGATCCACGGACACCATCTCCCTGGCTAATGGGAAAAGACACTACCTTAATTCCACCTCCATCAGACCTCTGCCAGAAGACACGACCCTTTCACCTCATCAATATTCAAGAGCTTAACAAAAAAAGCTATAACTAGGGAAGTCAGAAATAATGGAATGTGGTATTGATTATTTTATGGTGCGATTAGGGGTAATTACATCTCTCAAATTTTATTTTAATGTTACTTTCTACTACTTTTAGCCTTTTAAAATTATCCCAAACATCCCCATTTAATGGAACACACATGCCTTCAATTTCAATGTGAAATACTTTTTTTCTGTTAAATTGTGACCTCAATATATTTGAAAACATAAATTACACTATGTATAAACCATAAAAAATGAATGATGAATTTAATTCTGGTGAAGCGTGAGGGGATGAGGAGGCGGATGGATGGAGGTGCTGTTTATCCAGGGCGGAAGGGACAGTCGGAGGCAGAAGGGGATGGCAGGGGCCAGGAATTGTGCCCACGCTTCAGGGACACAGAGAGCAGGGCTCAGAGCTCTGGAGGATGCTGGGCAAGGGGTCCTGAGGCTGAATCTGCCCCAGTACCCTCCCTTTCCCCAGGGGAGCCATGTCCAATTTCCGTGTGCACACTGCCTATGCAGCCAGTATCTAAAGCTCAAATGGAGATCAGGTCTTGTTGCGCATCCCAGCCTCTGTGTCTGGCGGTTTATATGCCTTGGTCCCTAATGTGATGTTGCCCCAAATTCATTGGTTCCATTTTACAGGAGCGAACTGAAGAGGTCACCTGAGGCACCTCAGCTTCTGGGCTGCTGGACTGCATGGAACATGGCCTCTGAGACCCAAGAGCTTCCATCCATCACAAAGAGGAGCCTGGTGTAACTACCCTTGTCCCCACAATTCACAAGTCAGGGAGCTGGGTACTAGGAACAGATTCTGGGTCTGGGAAGATGGCTCCCTGGGTAAAGTGTGCCACACTAGCACAGATCCCCGAGTTCAGATCCCCAAAGCCCACCTTTTAAAACATTATTTCATTTTATATGTATGGTGCTTTGCCTGCATAGCTTTGTACCATGTGCAGGCCATGCCTGTGAAGGCCAAAACAGAGCATCTGGCTCCCCGCAGATGTTTGTGAGCTTCTGCGTGAGTGCTAGGAATCAAACCTGGGCCTCAGCAAGAGCAGCAAGACCAACTCTCAAGCTCTCCAGCCCCAGAGCCCCCCCCCCCCAAAAGGAAAGGAAAAAAAAAAAAACGCCCCGCACAGCGGCTCCTGTCCATTATTCCCTGTGGGGGGGGGGGGGCACACACGGGGTTGGGGGGGGCAGGGGGCACATGGACAGACACAGGACGGGACAAGCAGATCTCTCAATCTCATTAACCAGTCAACCTAACTGAATTGATAAGCTTTAGGTTCTGTGAGAGACCTTATCTCAAAAATAAAAGTGCAGGGGCTGAAGAGGTGGCTCGGTGGTCGAGAGCACTGGCTGCTCTTGCAGAGGACCCGGGTTCAATTTTCACATGATAGCTCACAACCACCTGTAACTCCAGCTCCAGGGAATCTGATGCCCCCTTCTGACCTCCAGAAGTACCAGCTATGCACATGGTCCACATAAAAATACATGCAGGCAAAACATCCATACACATAAAATAAAAATAAAAATTGAAAAGAAAAGTAGAGAGAGATGGAGGAAAGATACCCAATGTCTCTCTCTGGCCTACACACACACACACACACACACACACACACACACATACACACACACCCCTACATTAACAAGAGCAAACACAACAGATACAAACATACCTACACTAACAAGTAGATACACTACAAAGACACACATACAACACAACACACACAAATTAGTAAAGCAACTACAGAAAAGAAGAGGCTCCAGAAAATCTATTCCCCTCCCATCCTCCCTCCCTCCCTCTCTCCCTCCACCCATCCATCTCTCCCTTCCTCCCATCCTCCCTCCCTCCCTCGCTCCTTCCATCCCCCCTTCTTCTCTCCCCTCCCTCCCTGTGCTGTGGATTGAACTCAGAGCCTTGTTCACCCCAGGCCATGGCTCCACCCTGCACATTGTTGCTTACAGCTTGAGTAACCATCTAAACCCCTGCTGTCCAAGAAGAATATAGTTGAGGCCGTTGAATTTATTTTTTCACTTTTTATGTGGCTGTATGATGTGTGTGGTATGTGTCTATGTGTGTCTGTGCATGCGTGTTCATGTAGGTAAGTAGACATCCGTGAGTACAGATGGACACACGCCACGGCATGTGTGGAGATCAGAGGACACCTCAGGTGTCACTCTTGGCCTTCCCCCTGGTTTGGGACAGGGTCTCTTGTCCCCTGGTGTATATGCCTGACTAGTGACCCACAGGCTTCTGGGATTCTCCTGTCTTCTTCCCCTCTCACCACAGGCTTGCTGGGATTACAGATGTGTGCTGTGGTGCCCAGCTGTGTGGGCCTGCTGAAGATCTGAACTCCAGTCCTCAAGCTTGGATATCACAAGAGCTTTATCCACTGAGCCACCTCCCCAGGCCCAACCAAAATGTTTTGATAGCCACATTTTAAATGTGAAATAATTTAAACACTCTTTAAATGAATGTACCCGAAATCTTATCATCTCAACTTGTGATTGGCATAAAAATCACTAATGAGCTAGCATTCCCCCTTTGCCATCCTACACCTTTGAAATCCAAAGCATATTTTATGCTTGACAGCACGTCTCAGTCCCATTAACTACATTTCCAGTACTCAGAGGCCACATGTGGCTTGAGGCTTCTAAGTTGGGCATTGAGGCATGTATGGTAACTCTGACCATCCCCAGAACACACCTCCTACCTGGCTCTGCCTTCTTGGCCAAAAGACAGACAGATACCTGAGCTCCTACCCCCACCTCTTGTGGAAGTAGCTCTCTATCTCAGACCCCTCCCTTCCCAGCCGAGCTTCTTCCGGTCCTCACCACACCCCACATCCAGTCACTTCACTGTTTCAGCCTCAAATCACATCTGAGATGGGGGCCCTTCCCACCTCCTCTTCTGCCACACTGGCCCACGCCAGCCACACTTGGCACCTGCCCCCAGGGAGATCCTTCCTCCCTGGCCTCCACCTCCATTCTTGCTCTCGTCCCTCCCGAATATGCCCCATCTACACTCTAGAGAGGTCCCCAAAGAAGAACCAAAGCTCAAGTCTGTTGCTATTCTCATCCATTTGTGGTCAAACTGCTTTAATTTACAACTCCCATATCCTGAGCTCTTGGAAAAAATTAGTTGACTCTACATTTTAAAGTCTGTCCGAAAGAAAGGTAGCAAGTTCTTAAACTGGTCACTGGGTCTGAGTTGTGCCAAAACCACCAGAGGGCCTGGAACTGTGTAGTTGAACAGGCAGCCTTGGCCTCGGCACTCAGGATCAGGTCATTTGGGGGACTGTCTGCACTGGGGCTCCATATGCATCAACCATCTAGCATGGCAGCCCATGGCTACCAGCATCCCACAGCTTCTAAAGAGTGGCCTTCCAAGCTGAGCAAACACCAGCCAGCTCACAGCCCACAGGGTCTATGTGCATGGTGCCTGACTCATGTTAGACAATCATAAAGACTGATGGAAGGGCTGGAGACGTACCCCCGTGGGTAAGAGTGCTTGTCTGGCATGCTTGAAGTCCTGGGTTTAATCCCTAGCATCCCATAAAACCAGACACGGTGCTGTACATTGTTTTTTGTTTTTTAATCATTTATTAATTTGTATTGTATGTGCATTGATGTTTGACCTGCATGTGTGTCTGTGTGAGGGTGTTGGCTCCCCTAGAGTAGGAGTTACAGGCAGTTGTGAGCTGCCATGTGGGCGCTGGGAATTGAACCCAGGTCCTCTGGATGAGCAGCCAGTGCTCTTAGCCGCTGAGCTCTCTCTCCAGGCCTCGTGCTGTGCAGTTGTGATACCAGCACCCAACAGTGGAAGCAAGAGGTCAGAAGTTCAAGACCATCTTCATCTGGAGAGTTCAAAGCCAGTCTGAGATACTTGGCCTGCTGTCTAAATAAATCAATCAATAAATATTGGAGTCAAGTGTGCTGCCACATGTCTGTTCTCCAGTCCCTGGGAGGCTGCAGCAGGGAGCCTGCCAAACACTGAAGCCAGCCTGGGATACACAGTGAGATCCTGTTTCCAAAAGAGGGAAGGAGGGGACAGTGGACCTAGAATTCCATTGTCGGGCTCCTGTGTCTAGAAAGACTCCTTTAAAGATGCATGCCAGGGCTCAGTGGTTAAGAGCACTTGCTATTCTCACTCTTCAGAGGACCCAAGTTCAGTTCCCAGCACCCATGTCTAGCAGCTCACAAGCACCTGTAATTCCAGCTCCAAAGGATTGGATGCTCTCTCCTGTACTACTTGGGCACCTGCCGCACACTCATAGTGTGCATGTGTGCACACACTAAACCACACAATTAAATTAAAATTTAAGAAGCTAGTGGGGTAGATCTATAAAGCCCATGGACAGGCATCCAAAGCATGCTGTCCTGTGCAGAGAAGACAGTAAGAATGTTACATGTGGTTAAGACATCACCTACAAAAGAAGATAATTCAGAAAACTGGGCAAAGTATTTGAACAGACATGTCTCCAAACAAATGTACAACTGTGCTCCAAGCACATAAGTGCAAGCTGCAAGGAAGTACAGAGGGAACACCCCATTGTGGGATTAGGGAGACTAGGGTAGAAAAAGGTCCATGGTGAGTGCAGCTGTGGATGAGAGACAGACACTGGCCTACAATATTGGTGGGAAGGACCACAGTTGGACCATTGGAAAATACTCTGGCAATTGCTTAAAATGTTAAATATGCAGTGGTAGTCTTAGGAGTAGACTTAAGAGAAATAATTTTCAAAAAATAAGAGGATAGCCAGGTGTGGTGGTGTACACCTTTAATTCCAGCACTTGGGAGGCAGAGGCAGTGGATCTCTGAGTTCAAAGCCGGCCTGGTCTACAGAGAGAGTTTATATAGGGAAACCCTGTCTCAGAAAAACGTAAGTAAATAAAAGGTTGATAAGCAGCAGGTAAAGAGGCTTGCTGTCAAGACTGAAAACCTGTGTTCAGTCCACAGAACCGACTCCTGCAAGTTGCCCTCTGACCTCCACATGGGCACCATGGCATGCACATACACACACATACATATACACAGAGTAAATAAAAATGTAAAAAAAAATTAAAGAAAAATGAAAGCTTAGGTCCACACAAAAACGTGCACGTATGCTCATACGTGCATTATTAATAAAAGGTAAAGAGTAGGCACAAGGAACAACCTGAGTCCCCATCAGCTGAAGAATGGATGCAGAAATGAGGACTATCCACACAAAGGGCCATGATTTGACAATGTGAAAAATGCAATATTGAGGCTGGGAGATGGCACAGAGGGTGAATGCTTGTGTGAAAGAGTGAAGACCTGAGTTCAAATCCCTAACACCCACATAAAAAGCCAGGTGGGTCCCCTATAACCCCAGTGTTATGGGGAACAGAGTCAAGAGGACCACTGAGGGTTGCTGGCCACCAGCCTAGGCCCATGTTTACTTAGAGACACTGTTTAAAGGGAGTCAGGTGGAGAGTGATAGGGCAGGACAGTTGCCTCCTTCCTCTGGCCTCCTCACCGGTGAGAACAGTCACGTGCACCAACACACACAGGCTCCACGTACCACATTTGCATGCACACACTAAAAAAGCAGAATGTTGACAGATGCTAGAAGAACCATGAACCTTGAGGTGCAGGAGACTATAGAGCATACGATCCCATCTACACTTCCAGAGCAGACAATGCCATAGAGATGGAAAGATTGTGGTTGCCAGGGTCTGGGGACACCAAGAAGAATGAATGCTTGCTTGTGATTACAGGGTTTTGGGGAAGGGTGGTGGGAATGCTCTAAAGCTGGCTTGGTGGGGCCCACAGGGCTCTGAAGATAATGAAATTCACAGGATAGGAAACCTTCAAGAGATGAAGTGTATGGTAAGTAAATGCCTTGTAAAGTCATGAGGGCTTTTCGAAACGAAG
>CABHPQ010171024.1:11235-40155 GCA_902168405.1 Peromyscus aztecus
CAAAATAAAAAATCTAATTGATAAATTGAGGCGTTGAGAGTAGTGGCACATGCCTGTAAACCCAGAATTCGGGAGGCAAGAGAATTGAGAAGAGTTCAAAGCCATGCTCTGCTACATAGCAAGTTCAAGGCCAGCCTAGGCTACATGAGACCCTGTTGCAACAACCACAGTTTTAAAAGGGGAGGGGTGCTGGAGATGGAGCAGTTACCTGGCACACATGAGGCCCTGAGTTCAACCCTCCCCCACAAATATTTTAAGGTAATTAAGGTAATGGCATTTATTCTATTGTCCTATCAGTCATGACTAGTCCCAAAAGTGAATTCCAGCCACACTCCAAGTCCCCCAGTGAACAATCTGTGATGAACAAAGTATTCAACATTTCAATGAAACAAGATCCAGATTCTTGATTTTTTTTTTCCCTTTGCCTCAGGCTCCAATATGGCTCTGCTCAGCCATTACTGATCTTAGCTTCATTTAAAATTTTGATTTATTTTTGATCACTGGGGATTTTTTTGCATTAATTTTCCTTAATTTTTTAAATTTAGTTAGTTATTGCACACGTATGGTGTGTGTGGTGTGTGTGCCAGTGCACGTGCACACAAGTGCGCACCCGTGAGGGACAGAGGTGCGTGGTGCCTTCTTCTGTCACTCCCATTTCTTTGTTGTTGTTGTTAATTTTTAAATTTTTTGCTTATTATCATGGTGTGGGGAATGAGTGTGGACACGTGGTGTGGCACATGTGTGGAGACTTCCACCATTCTGTGTCTTCGTGGACCTAGCTCAGGCCTCCCATCTTATTCCGTAAATAATTTCACCCACTGTGCCTGCACACTGGCCCCACTCTCCAATTTGTTTGCTGAGCCAGGGTCTCTTGGTGAGCCTGGGGCTCCCCCAGTTTGGCTGGTCTAGCTCATCAGCCTGCTCTGAGGATCACCTGTGCCCACCTGGGATTATCAGGGTACCACTACACCTGGCAGCTTTTATGTGGGATCTAGGGATCCGACCTCTGGACTTCTACTGCAAAGCAAGTACTTGAACCTTTGAGCAGTTTTCTCCTAGGCCTTTTCATTTTATTTTGAGACATGATGTCCCTTATGCCAGACTGGCCTCAAACTCACTTTTGTTTTGTTTTGTTTTCTTTGGTTTGGTTTGGTTTCTCTGTGTTTTTTGGTTTTTTCTTTTTTTTGGGGGGGGGGGGTGCGGTGCCTGCCCTGGATCTCGTTCTGTAGACCAGGCTAGCCTCGAACTCACAGAGATCAGCCTGGCTCTGCCTCCCAAGTGCTAGGATTAAAGGCGTGTGCCACCACAGCCCGGCTCAAACTCACTTTGTAACCTCTGAGAATGGCCTTGAATTTCTGATCCTCCTGCCTCCACTCCAGAGTGAGTGCTGAGATTACAGGTGCACCACCACATTTAATTTATGAGCTGCTGAGGATCAAGCCCGGGACTTCCTGTACGCTAAGCAAGCTGTCTACCAACTGAGCCACATTCCCCGGCCTTAATTTTGCTTTATAGTAGTAGCATTGCTTGATTTTTCTTGATTTTTTTTCTATCACTCCTGAAGTTTTGCCCTGGAGTGTTTCATTCATCCCCTCCCCAGGGTTGCTGACTGACCATGGCCTTGGCCTTAAGCCCCCCACCCACTCACCCGGGGATTCCCAGGCTCCTCGGAAGCCAGAGGGCGGAGGCAGGTCCCAGCGAGCCGAGAGGGAGGACTGGAGCTTGGAAGAAGGGTTGTGGGCGGGGAGGGGACCGGGGCTGCCCGCCGCCTGATGCGTATCGATCTGCGCTTGGGGTCGGCCCGGGGGCACCACTGCTGGCGGGGCGGGGCGACCGCACATTAGCGCGGCGGGACCGCTCCCCGGAACGGCCGCGGGCGCATTAGACGCCCTCGGCCTGCGACGGGCGACCCCCGCGGGCGGGGCGAACTGGCTCCTGCAAGACGGGCACTGCTCTGCGGGGACCCACCCAACCCGCCAGCGCTGCACAGCCCTCGCCTCTCATTCTCCTGCCTCTAGGCTTGCATGTGCTGAGTCCTCCCACAGGACAGCTCCATTGAGCCGGGCCAGGTGTGGAAAGAACCCCCACCACTACCACCACCAGAGCTGTCCGGGGTTTTTTGTTTTGTTTTGTTGCTTTTGTGAGACAGGGATGGCATTCTGAAGCCCAGACCAGCCTTGAAGTTGCAGCAATCTTCCTGCCTCAGCCTCCTGAGTGCTGGGATGACAGGTGTGAACTATCACACGGGGCTCTTGGTCCCCGCATCCCTTTAAGACTTCTCTGACCCCTCCAGCCCATTTGGGAACCTGCCTTTGCATTTCCACAACCAACCCTTGGACAGTTCTCCTAACAGCATTTTTGCATTCCTGAGAACTGGGGTGAGCCAGCCCTTTAGGAATCACCCTGACCTGGCATCTCACTGGGGGACCCAGGCACTCCCAAAGATGAAATGTACACCCAAGCTGACCCAGAGGCCAAATCAGCAAGGTCCCCCCAGCCCTTGGACACCTGGGTAGCAGAGCAGTAGGGCAAAATCAAAGTTGAGTTCTAGGTGTGCTGTTTAATAGCCTTGGGCAAGTGAATGAACCATCTCTGAAGGTCTGGAGGTGTAGCTCAGCAATAGAGCGTCTGCCCAGCAGGACCCCATCAGTTTCCCCAGCTGCAGTTTCATTCACAGATGCCGCCGGGTTGACAAAGATAGACACGAATCCTAATTCCTGTCCCTGCAGGAAACACTGGGAACCAGATCCAAGGAGAAGAAGCTTGCTGCAAAGGGCCTGAACTCCCCATGGTGGGCGGGCACACAGCAAGCAGGACATCCTTTGGGGCTACTGTGGTGGTCCTGGGAGGGGGATTGGCAGTGTGGTTTCTGCCATCACTGGCCAGCACCTCTCTCCAGGCACCACCCCCACTTACCTCCCAGACATCAGGTTGGGTCACTTCTGGTGACAGAGACCTTCTCACCTCCTGGCTCTTCTGCCAGAGCCTTGTTTTCCTCAGGCAGGTCCCTTCTGCCTCCATCCGCTTCTGATCCAGACTCACCTGCTGCCCCTTGTCAAGTAGATGCTTGGGAAGCAGCTTAGCTGGTTGTCTTCTGGTCCCTCTTCTCCCAGCCTCCCTTGAGCCCTGTCCATGCATGCTTCGTCCCTGGCACCCATGAGAGCCAGAGGCTGCACCCATGACAGCCAGAGGCTGCACCCAAGACCCAGGTCTCAAGTCATCCTCACATTGGCCCAGGAAGTCACTGTCTTTCCGAGAGCCTTCTTTCTCTCCCTCCCTCCCTCCCTTCTTCCTTCAAGCAGGATTTCACCATGTAGTCCAGGCTATCCTAGAACTTTCATTACTTCTGCCTCAACTTCCTGGGTACCAAGATCAGGCCTCCAACACCGCTTCTGGCTCCTGACGGCTTTCTCCTGAATCTCCCTGGCTGCTCTTCTCAGTCTCCTGTCAGTCCCTCTTCCTTGTCACTACCTGAAAACCCTGGAGAGTCCTTTGATTCTTCTCCACATCCCCACCCTCTGTGATTCCCACGCTGCCCCCCATTTAATCAAGAAGCATGTGCGGGCAATTCCTGAATTTATTATCTGTTGTTCCAATCTCTCCCAGAGCCACTGGCTTCTCCGTTCACCTATCTGGTCCACACCTAGTCTATCTCTAGCTGAGAAAGCTGCCCCCCTCCCCAAGATTAGGACGAAGTCACTTCCTCAAGCTGCAAACAGGTGGTGATGGGGAGTTAGGGAGATGGCTCAGTGGGTAAAGTGTTCACAGTACAGGAGTGAAGATCTGAGTTCAGATCCCAAGCACCCCTGTAAAACGCTGCAGCAACAATTACCTGTAATCCCAGTAGGAAGGTGGAGACAGGAGAATTTTTGGGAGCTCACAGGCCAGCCAGACTGGCCTAATCAGCAAGCTCTGGGTTCAGTGAGTAACCCCATCTAAAAAAACACTGGATATCAATTTCTGGCCCCCACACACAGATGAACCCATATGTATATCACACACACACACACACACACACACACACACACACACACACACACAGTGAATATGAACACACAAAACACGCACAAACCTTTAGTAATACATACTGCTTTTTTAAACTGTGGGCAGACTGGCCAGAAAGAAATGAACTTCAGGCCAGGATGGGAGACCCCAGAGGATCCCTTGTATAAAAGGTGGGGCTAATCAGTACACCTCAAATTCATGTGGTTCTGCAAATCATACTTCTTTCTGAATCTGTGCCTAGAGTCTGTGCATCTTCCGGAACACACTGAAGCTTGCTGGAGAGTGGCTGGGCCCCAGTGCTCACCCCTCAGTGTGACCTGACCCAACCCAAGAGGCTTTTTCCTGGAGTTGGCAGCTAGACCAAGTGCACACATCCACATTCTTGTCACTATACCCAGACCCTGAGGCCATCGTCACATTGAACACCTGCCCGTTGCCCCTGCCAAGAGGTAGCTGTGGCAAGTTTGGAACCGGGGACAGGGTAGTTCAGGCTCTCAAGAGCAGCCAGCAAGCAAAATGAGCAGCTGGGGAGAGCCTGAGCGTGGCTGTAACCTCATACAGCCCTTCACATGTGTAGGGCCTGGACTTTCCACCAGCCTGTGGCCCGAATGAAACGCACAGCCTTCTGTGGAAGTCCTGCTGACAGGCCAACCGGGATGAAGCATGCTGTGATAACAAATCGCAGACTCGGAACTTGGTGTTGCAGAAAACAAGGCTTGCTTTCTTTCATTCTGGTGACCCATGTCCAGTGCAGAGTAGGGAGAGGGCTCTCCTTCCAGAGTTACCAGGGGCCCCACTGGTGGAGGTTCCACCTTGGCGCAGGCTCCCAAGATATCCTGAACAGGGAGCCCATGGGATTCAGTGCGTAGCGCTGGATTTTCCCCACCACTCCCACCCATAGCTCAGGCTAGATTCAGTCTCACGGCTCCCCTTCACAGAGACCTCAAGGTCGTGAGATGCTTGGCGCTTGCAAGTACCCAGCAGGGACCAGCGTGTTCATATCAGCTCACAGTCTCCCCAGCTGTAATGACAGCATCTCCCTGCTCCAGAGATCTGGCTCCAAACCTAGAGGGCTTTTTGACCCATCTCCACTTTAATGTTTTTGTTTTCTCCCCAAGAGCTGGCTATGGAACCTAGAATGTCCTGCATGCTAGGTAAGGACTATGCCACTGAGCCCTGCCCATTTTTAATATACATATATATTCAAGACAAGGTTTCTTTGTGTCTGGCTGTCCTGGAACTTGCTCTGTAGACCAGGCTGGCCTCAAATTCACAGAGATCCACCTGCCTCTGCTTCCCGAGTGCTGGAATTAAAGGCATGCACCAATATCACTCCACTAGTTTCA
This sequence comes from Peromyscus aztecus, assembly GCA_902168405.1. Classification (NCBI taxonomy): domain Eukaryota; kingdom Metazoa; phylum Chordata; class Mammalia; order Rodentia; family Cricetidae; genus Peromyscus; species Peromyscus aztecus. The sequence continues at coordinate 16,587 of CABHPQ010171024.1, forward strand.
TTTTTTAAAATGTGTGTTATTTGTTTTATTTGAGACAGTGTCCCAGGTAGTCCAGTCTGGCTTCAAACTCTCTGAGTATCCTCCAGAACACACCGAAGCTTGCTGGAGAGTGGCTGGTCCCCAGTGCTCACTCCTCAGTGATGGTCTTGAACATCTTGATTTTTCTGCCTCCACGTCCCAAGTGCTAAGAATACAGGCATGCACCACCATGTCTGGTTTATGCATGCTGTGCTGGGGATCGAACCCAGGGCCTTAAGCATTCGAGGCAGCACTCTACAACTGAGCTACATTCCCACCCCTCCTCTCTGCTTCTATTGTCCAATAAAGGATTGACAGCCCTGTGAACTCTATTCCCCATTACAGTCCAAGAAGGAACATCTTTTTTCTCCACACACCCAGCCTGGCCCAGGTCACCATCATCTCTGCCTCCGTCCTGAATGCAGCCTCCTCTCTCACATCTTTATCCCCAGTGGAGAGTCTCCACTGAGCAGCTACAGAGGTCGTATGTAGATGTAGAGGTCAGATGGTAGATCACATCACTTCTCTACTGAAAGCATGGGTGGCTACCACCTGCCCCAGCCTGACTGTTCAGTAGCCCCAGAACCCCATGCAGCTCCTCCACTAGCTGTCTGGCCTCCCCTCCCCATCTCCATCTACTCTAGTCCTCCTAGCCTCTTTGATGCTCTGAGACAGTCAGCCCACTCCTGCCTCGGGGCCTTTGCACCAGCAGATCCCCCCTCAGAGCTCAGGAGAGCACCCTCCCTCACCTCCCTCCTGGCTTGCCTCTCTGTCTGGATTTCAGCTGGCCTCCCTCCCACTCCCCATCCTGCTTTCAACAGCTCTGTTTCCTAAAGCAGCTCTTTTTGCTGGAGGGCTGACCACCTTTTAACAGCCCAAAGAACGCTTCATTATGCTGTCTGTCGCCTCCACACGCAGCTTAGCTCCACGCTACACACCTACCATCTGTAACAGTGCCCATGCTACAGCAGGAGTGATTGTCGAACGAACGAACAAGCCAAAGCCTGGATAAACGCTGAGAACCCAGAGCCAGATTGCTGGGGCTCAGTGTCCAGCTTTGCACTTTGGGATGATTAGGAGTGATTTGTTCTGCTCCCTCGACCCTCAGCTTGCTCGTCGGTACACTGGGAAGGAAAACAGTCGCTACTGGCTGCATCTATAATGCTGTCTGGTTATGCCTGGCCAGGGAACTCGTGGTCGGCTATAGTTATCACAACGCTTTGACATGGGCCAGCAAGATGGCTCAGTGGCTAAAAGTGATCGCCACCAAGCCTGACGACCTGAGTTTGATCCTTGGGACCCACATGATAGTCGATGAGAACCAATTCCCAAAAGTTGTTCTCTGACCTCCACACATGTGCTGTGGCGCCTGCATGACCCAGGGGTCAACTTCAATTATTTTCATTTATCACTCTCCATAACAACTCCCCCCCCCTTTAAAGGATGGAATCACTTTAAGTAACCAGCAAACAAAAACATCACACAACTAAAGAAGCCATTTAAATACTTGCCTAGCCCCCAACTCTCATAGTGAACTTCTATACAGTTGTTTTTTGAGGCAGAGTCTCTCATGGGCCTGGGGTTCACTGCTTCAGCTACACTGACTGGCCAGCCAAGACCCCAGTGGCATCTACCTGTCTCTGCCCCTCCAGAGCTGGGGTTGCAGATATAAACTGCCATACCCAGCTTCACACAGGCGTTTGAGATCTGAATTCAGTCTTCATACAGGCACAGAAAGTGTGCCACCCACTGAGGCATCTCCTCAGCCCTAGTTCTATTTCTATTTTCTTTTTTAAAAAAATATGATTTATTTTTATTTCATGTGTATTAACATTTCCCGCCGGGTGGTGGCACGCCTTTAATCCCAGCACTCTGGAGGCAGAGGCAGGCGGATCTCTGTGAGTTCGAGGCCAGCCTGGGCTACAGAGTGAGTTCCAGGAAAGGCGCAAAGCTACACACAGAAACCCTGTCTCGAAAAACCAAAAAAAAAAAAAAAATGCAAAAAAAAAGCATTTCCCTGCATGTTTATACTGACTCTATGGGTGTCTGGTGCTAGAGGAAGCCAGAGAGGGGCGTCAGATCCCCTGGAACTGGAGCTGCAGTTACAGACAAGTGTGAGTCATCACGTGGGTGCTGGCATCCAAATCCAGGTCCTCTGCTGAACAGCCGGTGCTTACCCATCTCTCCAGCCCCTCTATCTGCTTTCAATACAGAAATCCTGATTGTCTTGATTATGAGCGGAAATTTACATATAGTAGTGTTCTTCACTGTGACCTTTTAATAGTAAAATGTTGGGAGCAATCTAAATTTCTAAGATGGGATTTGTTAAATAAAATATGGCCCACTCTTTGAAGGACTACCAGTCAGTCATTAAAATTCAAGTTCTCAAAGAATATTTAATAGCATGAGGAAACAGCCAGAGAATGATACTAAGTGAAATAGGATATAATTTCAGGGACTGAGTGGTGGATACCTGTTTGATTATTACTCTTAAATAGCACATATGTTCTTTTGTAGCTATTAATTCCTTAGCATGCATGGAAAAACAGAATACGAAACTGTATAATCCCAGTCCAGATTTATATAATGTCTGCATTCCCTTTGCTCCCAAGGGGTCCAAGGATAAAAAGATGAAGGTTGTAGGGCATGCCACAGTGGTGGGCCCTGGTCTAGAACCTACAGCTGAAGGGTTGGGGGTATGGCTTCTCAGCAGAACACTTGCCCAGCCTGAGGGAGAGGCCCTGAGTTTGAACCCAGAACCAAAAGGAAACAAGAAGAAAAGCTAGAAGTAGGCTAAACTATTAACAGGAGTTCCTTCTAGGCTCGGACGTTGAAGGATTAATATATCACATTGCCTGTATTTCATACAAGGGATGTAGAGCAGCAAGGTTCAGCAATCAGGAAAGGGAGCTGCTTTTTATCGTGTGTGTGTGTGTGTGTGTGTGTGTGTGTGTGCGCGCGCGCGCGCGCGCGCGCGCGCGTTCCTGCCTGTGTCTGAATAACATGATGGGTGATGGGCTGAAGAGATGACTCAACTGTTAAGAGTGTTTGCTGCTCTTCCAGAAGACCAGAGTTCAGTTGCCAACACCCACGTCAGGGGGCTCGCAACTGCCTGTTAACTCCAACTTCTGGTCTCCATGGGCACCTGCACTTGTGTGCACACACCTACACACACACAATGCACATACTTTTTTTTTTAATAAAATAAATCTTTTTTTTAAAAAAAAATGCATGTGCATGGGCAAGGTAGTAGTGGTGCACGCCTTTAATCCCAGCACTTAGGAGGCAGAGGCAGGCAGATTTCTGTGAATTCAAGGCCAGCCTGGTCTACAAAGCAAGTTCCAGGACAGCCAGGGCTCCAAGAGAAACCTTGTTCGAAAAAACAAACAAACAAATGCATGTGATGTATGCAGAGATCAGGGGTCAAGGTCAGGGCTGGTCCCCAACTTCTACTGTGTTTAGAGACAGTGTCTCTTGCTTGACCCGCATACACCAGGCTAGCTGACCCACAGGCTTCCAGGGAGTGTCCTGTCTCTGCTCCTGTGTCCCCGTAGAAACTCTAATTACAAATGTGGGTGCTACTGAATCCAGTTTTACATGGATGGGTTCTGGGGATTTGAACTCAGAGCCTGATGTTTGCACAAGTGCTTTACCCATTAAGCCATCTCTCCAGCCTAGAAAGGGGTAGTGTTTATTGTTTCTTTTTCTTTCTTTCTTTTTTTTGGGTTTTTTTTTTTTTTTTTTTTTTTGGTTTTTCAAGACAGGGTTTTTCTGTGTTGCTTCGGAGCCTATCCTGGATCTCGCTCTGTAGATCAGGCTGACCTCGAACTCACAGAGATCCGCCTGGCTCTGCCTCCTGAATGCTGGAATTATAGGCATGCGCCACCACCACTCGGCTATTGTTTCTTTATAAGGACATATCAGTATTTTCCAAATGCTCCTTTCACATTATAGTCATTGGTGATGAAGACATGATTTTGAGAGACTAGGTAAGTTCGATAGTAGACAGCTGAACACACAAAAAATAATTTTTTGAGACAGGGTTTCTCTGTGAAGCTTTGGAGCCTGTCCTGGAACTCTCACTCTGTAGACCAGGCTAGACTCGAACTCACAGAGACCGGCCTGCCTCTGCCTCTCGAGTGCTGGGATTAAAGGCATCCACCACCAGTGCCCGACTCACAAAATAATTTTTAAATGTAATAAAAATTGTTTAAACCACTGTTGAAATGGAACCATGGGAAGCCACCCATGCCGCTGACATCTTAGGTCTTCTAGCATATGTACCCATATCTCAGTCATAATAAACTAATTACACACATTATACCCATAGAGAGAAAGAGAGAGAGAATACTCTGTTCCAAGCCTTTACTGTGGCACCCATGATATTCCCAAGCAAGCCACGATTCTCACCTGCAGAGAAAGAGAAAGCTCCTTGCTGTTCACTCATGGAAAAGTGTTGGTGTTATATAGCACTGGGGATACCTGAGTATTGTTGTTACCCAGGAAGGGTCGCCATGGTCACCTCAGGTCTGCAACCAGGCCTGGAAGCCTGGACCTATCCTGTCTTTGGGGTCCCCTCTGCTCATCTGAGATGCCCCCTCCCTCTCCTGAACACCCAAGACTCCCTCACTCCCTTAAACTCCAGTGGTGACTGAACACCAGGCAGGGTTGTGGGGTGCTGCCCCCAGCTGGCCATGGTTTCAGGACTGTATTCAGGTCCTTCCCTGGGAGGAGACCTGTCTTCCCAGCTGCCTGGACACAAAGCTAGCTTTAGGGCCTTCCTCGGATCTCACACAAAGTCTGCAAAGTCTCCCTTAGAAGACCAGACCCTGATTCCCTGACCCCTTGACCCCTTGACCCCCTGACCCCGGGTGCCCTCTGCTCCCAGAAACCACCCCCTCCATCCAGCCAAGACAACCTCCTTCCTCAAATTCTCTCAATATCTTATCCTAAATTTCTCTTCTCCCTTTCCTGTCCTCTGACTCATTCTCCCCGCCCCTCCTCCTCCTCCTCCTCCTCCTCTTTCTCCTTCTTTTTCCTTTCCTTCATTCTAAAAACATCCTGCAGATCCCTTGTCCACGAACCTCGCCTGACTCTCTCCAGCTGAAGGCACCTCCTTCTTGGGCATTGCTAGAGAGAATGGCAATTCCTCCCCACTCTTGTGCCAAGCCCAAAAGCCCAGGGACAGGTGTGACAGGAGGTAAGGCACCCGGCCTGTTTTCCTGGAGGCCCGGATCCAGGGAGCTTCCCAGGCCAGGCTGGGTAGCCTACTGACTCACAGGGCCATGAGTCACACCCTGCCCTGGGTTTCGGTCTGTCCCATCTCCAGCTGGACCAGGAGACGATCCCGCTTCCTGTCCCTGTTGAAGCTGCTGGTGTGCGGGAGTCTGCAGATGGGCTGTCATGGGCAAAGGGGTTCTCCTGGCCTTCTGTTATTCATTCATGTCACCGCATGACACCACACAACTTCATCAAGTGCTTACTCTTGTGGGTGAAGAGCCGAATGTAGATAGATTTCCACTCAAGTGTGTATGTGCATGTATGTGTGTGTTGAACACACATACCAATGGCTGTTACACAGCTCTGAGCTCCCCTTTGTCCTCACATTGGTCACCAACAAGCTCTGAAGACTCCCCCGAACCTGGACCAAGAGCAGGAGACCCAGACAGACGGGTGGCTGCTCATCTTCCCATGACTCCACCCTAACCACAAGGTGCCTGCAAAATTTAGACCAAGCTAGAGAGGGCTGGGGCAGTCACCCTTACCACACATCCTTATTCCCTAGGGGAGCTGTCAACCACATTATCCAAGGAATCTAGCAGGAGCCCAAAGCCACAGAGGCCCCTCCATGCTACCAGGCATCCTGTGACTCTGGACTCTCTGTCAAAGATCCCATGAGGACCCCTGTGAACCTCCCCGCCAGCAAAACTGAGTGGCGGGGAACACCTCACAGGGTACCCAGTGGGACCCAGCTTTGACTCACAGCCACAAGCAAATGGAGTGAGGATCCCCTGGCGCCCCGGCTCCCCACCCCCACCCTCAGAACTGTGCTTCCCGCAAAATCAATCATCCTGCCACTGGGTTTGCGGGAAGTAGGGGGTGAACAGGAGACTCATGGGTCTCGTACTCCCTTGCAGGGTGGCGGGCGCACGTGGCTGGTGTGGGTACACACAACTGGGCACCAGTCAGAGAGGGCCCAAAGGGCCTCCATCCAAGCCCTAGGCCCCTCCTCAGCTGGCCAAGCCCGGCTCAGGGATGAAAGGTGGAGATCCTGGGGTGAGCAGACTGTAAGGTACGAGGACACATGGCTGAAGATGCAGAGCTGCCATGGGAGCGAGGCAAGAAGGAAGGGCTAGCCGGCCTAAGTTGTGTTAAGTGTCTCCTAACCTGAGTTGCCCACTCACGTATTTGAGCTCTGTCCCCATGCCCTGCCGTACTGAGGAGGTGATTAGAGCTGGCTCAGCCCTGTCGGAGCTGGAGTAGTGTGACGCAGGGGTCTGCACTGTGGTGTGTGGTGGGCAAGGTAACAAGGAAGAGCCTCTTAGACTTCCTCCCTCCATTGACCTTGGCTGCCTGGATCCTGCCACCAGAAAGCCATTCCTGTGCCCCAAGGAGGGGGACCACACACTCCCCTGTTACCTAGGAAAAGTCTCATGGTTGGGGAGCAGCTGGCAACTCTCGGCTACAGCCATTCCATCCGTCACTGTCAATAAAGATGGCAGCGGATGTGTTCACGTTTGCACAGGGCTCTGGTGTGTAAAGCCTGGAAGGGTGGGCTTGGAGCAGGTGTGATTATTCTATTTTCACCTTCATGTGCAAATGAAGAAACAAAGGTCACCAGGGGAGGTAGCACTGAGCGGGTGGCTGGTGAGGAGAGGTATGGTCTGCCAACTGTGCTCCCATGGGAAGAGCACCAGGCCAGGAGTCCTGTCTCCCTGCAGAGCCCTGGCTTGCCCAGTGGCTCGCCTACCCAGCTAGGTCTCCTCCCTGGGTCTCTACTTCCTCATCTGTAAAATGGAGTTAGTGATCCCTGGCCTGCCCCCGGGGCAAAGGGCAGGGAGCCACCGGTGCCACTGGATGGGAGAGGTCTTTGGAAGCCTCACTGCCAGTGTGCAGGCGTCAGCAGCCAATCTGCTTCAGAATCAACTCATCTCACTGTGCCCAGGAGCGGCAGCCAGACCAGACAAGCTTTTCTAGATCTGGTGCTTGGCGATACTAGGAGTCTCCGAGCTAATCATCTCTTGTCCACAGGTCACTGTCCACAGGCAACTCCCCGGTCTCCTCCCGGGTCTACAGTGAGCTGGTGGGACCTGGTAATGCAGAATAGACTTGGCTCCTCAAGATATAACCCCCATCCCTAGTCATTGGGAAGGGGCACGGAGATGGTGGGCCAGGTTGTCAATGTGAATATTAGCTGGTGTGAACTAATTTGATGATGCTGATAAATGCTGAGGTGCCTGAGGCCACAAGCCCCACCCAGCACACCACCACCACTCCACCCCCGCTGATAACATCAGGACTGAGCTGTCCTGGCTCCTTGTTCTCAGGTGATGAAATCCCGGCTCCATCAGGCTGGCTAGCTTGGCTCTTACCAAATCCTTGTAATTGAGATTAATTTGGGGGCGAATTGGGTCAGCCCTCGCAGGCACCCATTAATTAGTGGGGGAGGTTTAGAGCACCAACAGCTGGGCCTTGCACCCAGCAGGGCTGGAGCCATCGGACAGGGAGCAGGAATCGAGATGCCCGTGAGATGGTGTGTCCCAGGGCAGGGAGCTGGACAAAGCCTCTCCAACTCCAAGCCAGGCCACACCCCTAGCCTTTCCCCCTGAGGCTTTCCTCTCCCACTGGGGAAGGGAGGGGGCAGCAGGCCTTTGACGCTAGTCCAAAGACTGCACTAGGTCTCCAGGAGTTAAAGGGCTCATTACAAGGGTGGGGAGGGGGGAGGGGTGCTCAGAGGCTCCTTGGACATCAAACAACTCTTGCAAAACTTTTAGATGAGTTAAGTGCAAATGAATTTGAAGCAGACAATGAGGTTCCCTTCAGAGACACCTGGGCAGAAAAAAAAATGAAGGGAAAGCGCCCCAGGAAAAGCTCATTTGGGAGATTTTTTTTCTCCCCCTGAACCCAAAACACACAAGGAAAACAAACCCACCCGTCTACACCGGGTGCCAGAGGCAGACAGACACGCCCTGACTCAGTGCTGGGCTGGCAGCAAGCTGGGCACATGCACGTGAGGCCTGGGCGCATGTGTGGGAGTGGAGAGCAGTCGTGATGTGCAGGGACTGAACTGTGAGGCACACGCATGTGCAGAGGTGGCACCGGCCCTGGGACGGAGCCAGGAGTTAGAAGAATGGGCGCCATGAGGGTGGGCCCAGGGGTGAGTGCGGGGGTCTATGTCCTGGCTCTGTACAGTGAGAAATGAAGTCCAGGCCCCCGGCACGGCACCCTCTGGTCATACTCATGCTACTAGTACTTGGGCAAGGCCCTCCCAACAGCCAAGCAGGTGAGATGTCACAGTCAGGGCCAGGGACCTTCCTGTCCCACCCAACTTGTCCAACTTGCTGCAGCCTATTCCCCGGGTGTCTTATTTTTTCCTTATGAATCTCAAAGGAACAAAAGCAGATTGAGTCACCAGCAACCAGCCATACCTCTGCCCACTCTGGAGCCCTATCCCACCCCAAAGACCCAAAAAGGAGGAGGCTGCTGGAGCCTGGCTGAGGGTGACTAGAGGAAGTCCTGCATCCTGCTAAGTCCTTGCCGTATCTCCATGGATGGCCCGACCCACAACCCACGACCCACGTCCCAGGCTGGGCCCTCCCAGAGGGCTCCAATGGAGCAACCTCCTGGCTGTGTGCATTTGCAATTCATGGCTCTAACTGAGATTGCATTAGGCCCAGCTGTCACTTGTGATGAATGCCGCTTGTTTTCTAGAAAAAAATGGGCTCTGGATGCAGAGTGACAAGATAGGGCCTGGGGACCAGGGCATGGCTGGTGTCCTCTGTAATCTAGAACTTGACTCCCTGGAGGCTCTCAGGACCACACAGTCTGAGCAGGGACATGGCCCTGCTACAATTTCCCTCTTACTAAGCCCTCCACAGTCCCTGCCCCCAAGGGGTCCCCCAGCAGGTCTGATTTGGTGGTTCTCAATCCGTGGGTCACGACCCCTTGAGGGTGGAACAATCCTTTCACAGAGGTTGTATAGCAGATATCCTGCATATCAGACATTTACATTACAATTCGTAACAGCAGCAAAATTACAGTTATGAAGTAGCAACAAGATGATGTGGGGGGCACCACAGCATGAGGAACTGTATACCGCTGGTCCTGAGGGAGGACCAGGAGGGAGTCTGCCAAACTGCCCACTTCCTAGGCAAACCAACTCGGGTCTGAGGGAAGAGAGTAGCCCTTATGTGGGCTGGATGTGCTTAGAAAGGGCCCCAAAGTCGGGAGGGACAGAGCTCCTAAGGGGAAGGTCTGTGAGGTTCCCGGGGAGGTAGAGGAAGGCCCTGTTGGCTGCAGCCTCCCTACAATCCTGGTCTCAGGGATATAGGTCTGCTCACACCCTGCCTGGGCTCCCTGGCGACCTCCTCCTCATCCCACAGGCCTGAGATATTAGCTTTGAATGGGGTGGAGAGTGGAGGAGCTGTTCTCACACCCATAACCCTACCAGGGAACAGGGGCCTGGGTACAGGAGTTAATTGGTGGCGTCAACCAGGACCCTCCCACATGTCCCCCCCTCTCGCTTCACTTCCCAGACATTTTAGAGGGGAAGCTGGAAGAGAACTCCTCGGTGACCTAAGGTCAGTTTAAGAACTCGAAGTAGCTCCCACCTCCCTTGACATTTTTACTCCGTTTCATCCCTGCCCCAGCCTTTAGGTCAGCCAGAAGTGCAACCAGTTGACCAGCGTGACAGACAAGACAGAATTCTCCCATGTTCGTGTGCATGCGCGTGCGTGCGTGTGTGCGTGCGTGCGTGCGTGTGTGTGTGTGTGTGTGTGTGTGTGTGTGTATGTGTGTGTGTGTGTGTGTATGTGTGTCTTGTTGGCCTATTTTTGGGGGGAAAGAACCCTAGCTCACATGAGACAGCTTTATTTATTTCCTTCCTTCCTTCCTTCTTTCCTTCCTTCCTTCCTTCCTCCCTCCCTCCCTCCCTCCCTCCCTCCCTCCCTCCCTCCCTCCCTTCCTTTCTTCCTTCCGCCCTTTCCATCTCTGTGATGTCTCACAGTGGAGGCGGGAGTGAATAGGGAGGGGTAAAGCTAACCCCTCCACACAGATGGGGAAGCTGAGGCTGAGGAGGACACAGCAGGAGGCAAAGGCTGTGCACACAGCGTGGGGCTGGCGGGTGTTTTCAGAATGAGCAAACGGACGAATGAATGAGAGAGGGAACAGCCTCCAAAGGAGTCTGTGGAATTTGTGGGCATCAGGGGAGACCGAGGCCTGATGTTCCCACTCATCAACTCCTTACTTGCCTGTGTCCTATGTCTGGGCACTTGCTGGCTCTGCCCTATGGGTATGCTTGCTGCCAAGTCAGGAGGAGGCAAGAGCCCGGCTCTTGCCCAGTCAGAGTTCAGTTTCCACAGCACCCACAGGAGGGACAGGGATAAAGCAGTTTGGGAGGGAAAAAATACCCCTGCCCCGGGTGTAGATAGGACCCTGGCCCCAGGTATACCATCTCAATAACAGCTATTCCGGGTGTCAGGGGACATGGGAAGGGACCCTGAAGTGACAGGCGCTGGTTTTGTCTTCTGCTCTTAGGTGGGGTGTAGGACTTAGGGATAAGAAGTGGGCTAGCCTGGAGCCACTGGTGTCCCTACAGCCTCCAGTGGGGGGTGGGCTTGGCTCTTCCTGTGGTGAGACAGCCTGTCTGGGTCATCACACAGCTACAGGGCCACCCCTAGTGTGGCCCTCCTCTTCCCAACCAGAGCTCCTAGCCTGGCATTTTTGGTCAATTTGGCAAGTCTTCCCCAAAACTAGATGTCTGTTCCTAACAGCCACCCTCCCCATTTGTTCCCAGGTGGCCCCAGAGGCACTTCCTCAGTGCCAGTTCAACATATGGGGTTCCCCTGGCAACAAGGCCAGAGTCCAGATCCACTCCAGTGACCTTTCAGCCCCACAAACAGGCTGCATCCTGTCCACACTCCAGATGCGCAGATAGATGCCTGCTTGTCTCCCAGGATACGAACGGCTGAACCACATTCTGGAGAATTCAGAGCCAAGGTTCAGGTGTTCACCCCTCAGCCACACCTTTCAGGCGAAGTCTAGTGCCAGGAACAAAGCACATTGGATCTGAAGAGAGCTGGGTTCAAGTTCCAAGTTTCTCTCGCAAGCTGTGTGACCATGGGCTTACAGCTTCCCCTCTCTGAGCTTTGACTTTCTCGTCTATAAAATGGGCTCGATTACGCTTTGTGTCTGTATTACGCTTTACAGTTGCTACCAGCTGCCATCAGGGCATCATTTAAATCCTTAGATGCCCCAGGGGCCCTGCCACGCCCTGCCCTTCACACAGGTACCCCAGGGACCCTCTCCTCCTCACAGATGCCAAAGCCAGCCTTCAGATTCCCAGATGAGGGGGGCTCACAGCTCCCCTATCCCAGAGGCGCTTTCTTTCCCCCACCCAGGACACCCCCACCTCCTCCAGGGACTCCTCAGGTAGCTGCGGAGCCCAGGGACCAGGCTGAGAGCTCCTCCACCCCCACCGAATATGCCGCCCAGCCCCTACCACCCTCCTCCGGGGATCGGGATCCCACCGCATCCTGCCACAGGCCTGAGTCTATTTCATCAGGCCAAGGATTGCTTTTTAAATAAATCTAAAAACTCCACTTCCTCCTTGGCAAGTTCATTTTAAGTCATTTTATCTCTTTCCCCCCTATATTTTTCCCAAATAATGTGATTAAGTGACTCAGCGCCGGCTGCCTCTGGCAGGCCTGGCCTCTAATTCAGTTTGAGGACGGCCACCTTTGACCCCACTCCACTCTAGCTAAGAGGACACTTAAGCCATATTCCGATGCTTCCTTCAGAGAGAGGCGGGAGGGGGGGGCTAGTGAGGGGTGGGGGGAATGGGGGGGCCAGGGGGAAGCGAAACAAACTTTCACATAAAATTATGGTATATGGATAATTGAGAAGTTTAAAAACATGAATCTAATTGTACAGTCCCGAGAGAAAGCCATATCGAGCCACCCTATAAGAGGCCTGGAATCTCCCCATGATGATTTATTGCTAAATCCTAGTATTTTTCAATACATTATAGTTTTTAAATTGTGTTTAAATTGAGTGTAGAGGAGCAGAGGCCATTAGGAGATGCAGAAATGATGATTATATTTAAATATTCATGCACGCAGTACCTTATTATTGAATCTGAACACTAACAAAATCAATATTAAGTGCGGTTTGACATGAATTTATTTATGAATTTCGACTTTCTAAGTACTGTATTTTTTCACTCAAAAATTGTGAGTATAATGTAGTAATGATATCAAAACACAGTGTCAGGGAGCATTAGCTAGGGTGGTTAGAAACCTCTGGATTAGGGGGCCCCAGATTGCCCTCAAAAGTGCTTACTACAGAAAACCTTTTCCTTTCTTCTCTTTCTTTTTTTTTTTTTCTCTCTTGCTGTTTCTGAATCACAGTCCGCGCACACACAGGGCGGGTGGTGGGGAGGAAGCCAGCCCAAGCCAGCCCAAGCCAGCAGGGCTGCGGGCTCTCTGCTCCTAGGAGGCTGGGGCGGAGAGGGGGGGCAGCGGATGTGGAGTTCTCTGTCAGATCCTCCCCCCTGCTCCTGCAACAGCCCCATGTCCAGCCCTCCCCTAGAGGATCCAAGGTTTAGACTCCCCAGAGGGAAATGCTAGCAGGTGGGAAGAATTTGGGGTGTCTTTACATCTTTAGACCTTGGATTCTGGGGGTCAGAGTGAATGCCAAGAGGGGAAACATGGTAGAAGGAGCTAGAAAGAGCCCTTGTCTCAGAATACAGAGCTAGTCACTCACTGTCACTGGGCAAGGGTTTAGGTATTCTTGCTGTTTAACCCACCAGACCCTCCTGCCCACACGCTGGCCCTGGAGAGTACCTCCCTTCCATGTTCACTGAGTTCCTGGGAGACAGGTCCATTTCTCCATCTCCAGCTTCTCCTGCATATGACCAGGACGCTCAGCTACTTCCCCAGCCTGCTGCTCTATGTCATCCTGCCAGGAGGCCACCTAAAGCTGAAGAGTCACCCAAGAGATCTTACATTTGCTGGCTTAAGCAACCTGAAAGCCTAGAAAGGCCATCGAGGCTGGTGATGGCCTCTACCCACAGGAGGAACCTCTCCATGATCTATTCACTCAGGCAGCATGAAATGGAATCAGTGAGCCGTTGGGGTGAAACTCCATTTTTTCAGGGAGAAAACTCAGACATCATATAGCCTTGGGACACTCCTGGAATCCCCATTGAAGAGAACCAAGTCCAGAAATCCTGTCTCACGTAGGCCACCCCTCACAGGTCCCATGACCACAAACCCACAAACACCCACTGCCTAGCCCTAGGGCCCCATCAACACAGTAGCATCCAGGCAGACCCTTTAACCCACAACTCCCAGGCTCTCCCATAAAGAGACAGACACCCAAACAGGTGTGGCCAGGTTACACACCAGTGCACCACCCCCCACACACACTCAGATCCATGGTCATCTATACACACCTCCCCACACACCTCAACACCCCAACAAATACAGATAGCCTGATATGGACAGATACACAAATTTAGAGCGGACCCCCCCACAGGCGTACCTGGTATACAGATGTGTAAGCACACTCAACACAGAGATACCCCACTTCCCACCACCAAGTGTGACTCCTTGGCCCAATCACCACCACCAGGAAGCAGGCAGGTAGGTAGATGCCACCTGGGGTTAGGGGTCAAGTTTCACCACTTTAGAAGGTTGATTCAGAATATGCCTCCGCCTTTGAGGGGGAAGCAGCGGCCCGTCTGGGGGAGGGGAGAAATACCCGACCCGACCCTAAACTCTTTTCCAGTAAATCGATGTATTTTGCTATAATTTTATTAGGAATATAAAAGGAGCTTTTCAAAAGTGCTTAGGACGCAAAAAAAAGAGGCGGGCGATGGAAACATTAGTCTGTCTGTGTTAGCAATCCCATAGTCACATTTTATTGTTACTGTCAGGATGCAAAAGCCGCGCTTAAAACAAAATAATACATAATGTATTACTGAGGCATAAACATCAGCGGGCCGCGAGCGGCCAGCCTTTTTATTCTAAAAAGAAGATGGGGAAAAAAAAAAAAAAAAAGAGGAAGGGACACTGTGGGGGAGTGTGTGCAGCCTCCAAGAAAGAGACAGAAGAGCTCGGACCCTCAGATCCAGACAGCTCAGAGCTTCAACCACAACATTGTCTCTGTATTGGTCCTCCCTGGGTGGGGGCGTCTTCTCTGAAGTAACCCTGGGTCCTTGACTTCCTGTTTCCCTTTCACCCAGGCCTTTTGTCACGGGCAACCTTGACCCTCACATATCGCAGGGAAGGAGCCAGGCAGCTGCCTTCCTCCACTCAGGTTCAGAGAAAGACAGTGACTGACTCTCGGTCACACAGCAGTGGGTAACACGGTTAGAGCCAGGATCTAGGGCAGAAGACCAGAGCCCTAGTTTGGTGACACTGAGCTACCTAGGGGCTTGAAGGTCTCCAGGTAGGGCCCCTGTGTGTCACTTGGGTCCCAGAGCTGGCCTCTCTGCTCCATTCCTGTCCGCTCTTCCTTATGTCATCCACCAAAATTCATTTTTCTTTCCTCTAGCACCAACATCAGAAGCCTGGCCTACCTGGCTCAGAGCTGTGCCCATGAGGGTCCTCCTCAGCCTGGCCCTGTCCGTACTCACTTGGTAGCAGTTCCTGTGACCTTCTTTGTATCTCTACAGTCCACTGAGTTCGCTCTTGAGGGCCCCTTTATGGCAGACGCTGCTTCCTCCAGGAAGGTCTCCTGGGTCACCTGTCTATATCTTATACCTGTTTTCCATTTACTTGTTTATTGCTTGTTTACTTTAAATGAGGTGAAAGAAGACCAGGAGCCAGTTGGTCCTGCTCTCTGTGATGTTCCCAGCTCCCGGCCCCTGTCTCTGTACTCCCTGAGGAGGAAGGTGGCTCCTTGGCTGTCATCACAGGTAGCAGATGGGACATACGTGAGCCTCAGGAACCTCTGGGCCTGTGGCATACCCTGGAACCCCAAGGAACCCTGGGCCAGCCCATCTTCCCATGTTCGGACACTCCACCTCCCCTCTAGAGCCAGACCCTCCCCTCCCCTGCTCCTCCCGGGTCTAAGCCCAATCCACCAAAGACTGTGTGTGTGCGAAGGGCCTCCACAGATCTGCACCATCTGGCTCAGCAGGGCTTGTAACATCTGGCAACTTGCTTCCCTCCGGCACCAGCTCCAAAGTCTTCCCAGATGTTCGCTGGTGCTGGGAATTCCTCCCTTGCTCCCTATTCTCTGCTTTTCTTGGACCTCACCTCAGAGGAAAGCCTGAAGACGTCCTCAGCCCCTCCCACCAGCTTGCAGCCCTGGGTTCCCCTCCTATCAGGCCACTGAAACCCCTCAATCCAGTCTCTCTCCTGAAAGGCTTCCCTTGGCACTGTGGACCAGCTCTAGGGCCCCAGGGTTCAACTGAGGCCTCTGATCCTTGGGGAGAGCATTCAGGAAACAGAAGGTTTTAATGAAACCCAGGTCAGAAGCTGTGTGATTTCCAGATCTACTATGTTAACCTGCCCGCGCCTCAGTTTCCTGATCTGTAAAGTGGGGACAAGAACAGCGCCTACCTCATGGGCCTTTACAACATCTGCAAGGTAACAGGAAAAGCCTTTATTACTGCACTCTTAGGGCCTTCTGTGTCACTCAAGGAAGGGGACACTGGGGCAGAGACACAACAGAGCGTGCTGGGATCAGCCCCTACCCCACCCTAGCCCTCTAGGGCACCTTACCCTGCAGTTTGAGGGCACTTAGTGCCACCTAGTGGCGGGTGTGGACACTGACTGGCCTGACCAGGTAGATGGGAACAGGGTCTGGGTCGGGACAGACACTGGAGAAGTAAGGAAGGGCCAGAAGCCTGGCTTTGTTACCTAAAACACCCACCTAGAAGCCATCTCCAATTATAAAACAGGGAGTAATCACCTCCAGGGTGCTCTGTGCTCAACTCAGAAGCCACCATGCCCTCCCAGCTTGGACACCAGCACTCCACCAGAAAGGGAGACCCCCAGCATGGAGGCCTGAAGGAGTGCTCTGCCCTCCCCACCCCATCCCACCACCTCTTACAGTTACAAGTGTCTCCTCTTCAGACCCCAAAGCAGCAGGAGGCTGGATGACCTGTTCTTGGAGGCCCTCCTGGTCCCTAGTGTGAGCCAGACATGGTATGTGTGTCTGTGTGTGTGTGTCTGTGTGTGTCTATGTGTGAGTACGTGTGTGTCTGTGTGTGTCTAGGTGTGAGTACGTGTCTGTGTCTGTGTGTGTCTCTGTGTAAATGTGTCTGTGTTTGTGCATATGTGTCTGTATGTGTTTGTATCTGTGTGCATGTCTGTGTCTGGGTGTGTGTGTCTTTTTTTGTGTGTGTATGTGTGTGCATGTGTGTCTGTGTGTGTGTGCATGTGTGTGTGTGTCTGTGTGTGTATGTGTATGTGTGTGTGTCTGTGTGTATGTGCATGTGTGTGTGTCTGTGTGTGTATGTGTGTGTATCTGTGTGTGTGTCTGTGTTTGTGCATGTGTGTCTGTATGTGTGTGTATCTGCGTGCATGTCTGTGTCTGGGTGTGTGTATCTTTCTAGGTCTGTGTGTGTCTGGGTCTGGGTTTGGGTCTGTGTGTGGAAATGGCAAATGGCTCACACTGTGGGGGAGGGGCAGGTGAAAGAGGAGAGGACAGAGAAACAACCAGAATGTCGGCGTGTTTAAATGAAAAAGGTGCTGGGGACAGAGCACGGGGCAGAAGGGGAAGAGGAGGCTGTGACAGAACAGGGTGGTCTGAGCACCTGCACTTGTCTAGCTGCGTGACTCCGGCAGAGCAGCCAGCCCTCTCCGGGTCTCTGTTTTGGCTAAAATGAAAAGAGCTACCCTCTCCTGGGCTTGTCCCTGGGACTGAATGAGAACCCAGGGAAGACGGGAGATGTTTGGAAATAACGTCAGCTCCCAGGAGACTGCTCCACTAAGCAAGCCAAGGAGGTTTCTCCAGACCCCACCACACCTTCCTTAACACACACACACACACACACACACACACACACACACACAGGACAGAAGTAGCTCAGGACTGAGCCTAGAAAGAGGCGCAGTGTCTGGCTGTTGAAAGCCATGTGTCTGTGAGGGTTCACGATGACAAGTTGCCTTGACACAAGTGTTTGCACAGAGACCTCTGAGCATGATTGTGTCTTCAGGGCTGGGGGCATGGGAGCCAGGAGTAGGGCGGTGCTCCTATGCCTGCGTGTGGGTGTGCAGGGCCCCCAACAAGGGCTGTCATTGCCACCAACAGCTAAAGCTGTCATTACAGGGGAAAATGTCACTCACCGACTCCTCTTAGCCCACCCCCACCTGGCAGGGTTACCCCTCATCTCTGCCTGTCAGAGCTGGGGTGAGAGGGCCTTTGAGTCTATGCACAGGTCAGGATCAGGAGCCCTCTGGAGTCACCTTGCACTCTGACGGTTCATCCCTGAGGCCTGAGGTGTGGAACAGAATCCAGGGAGCTCTGACCTGAGGTGTGGAACAGAATCCAGAGAGTCACCTCTCTCTTCTGCCACACAATTACAGGCTGAGGGAAAAGAAGAAAGTTAATTAGTAATATGCTCGACGTGTAAGCAAGAAGACTTGACTTTGAGCTCCAGCACCCAGATTAAAAAAAGCCAAGCATGATGGTATACACTTGTAATCCTGGTGCTGGGCCGGGGGTGATGGAGGACTGGCTGACTAGCTTAGCCTAATCGGTGAGCCCCAAGCCCCACTGAAAGACCCTGTCTCAAACCAAAATGGACAGTCCCTGAAGAATGTACCAGAGGGTGATCTCTGGCATCCACGAACAGAAACACACACACACACACACACACACACACACACACACACCACCACCAACAACAACAACAACAACAACAACAACAAACCATGATGAGCAGTCCTGTGCCTAGCTCTCTCTGCAGAGTTATCTGCTGTTACAGTTCTGGCCCAGGCCTGGGGCTCAGGGGGGAGGGGGGAGGGGGTGGTACAGGGAGGTGGCAGGAAGGGGGACCTCAGGTCAGGCAGACCTGTTTTCTGATTTTCAGAACCATTGCTTCATGGCTCCGTGTTCATACACAAGTCAAATAATCTTCCTGAGCCTCGGTGCCTTCCCTGTCCAGCAAGGGTTAATCACCTCCGCAGAGTGCTTGGCCCGTATCACTGGGCATCTGTAGTGGCCGCCACATTCAGGGAGCATGTTCCATGTGTCAAGTACCAGTCACCTCTGGGAGTCCTTTGCCTGTGTCGTCTGTCTTCATGTCCTTGTGCCCATCCTCATGGGGGTTGCTTGACTGTTGTGTCCATTCTTCAGATGAGGAAACTGAGGAGTTGGGTTCTGTTGGGTGTCACCAACCTCCAGGCGAAGGCGCCCGGAAGCAAGAGAAGGAGTTCCCTTCCGTATTTCTTCCTTCTATCCCCATGTGGTCAGTCTGGTGATGAAAGCTGTTTCATTCTCTCAGATGATCCCTGAACAAATAAGCTGTAGGCTCCCTGACCTCCTTGTCGTCAACATACTCCTGGGGAGTAAACTGAGTCCAGATCAGGACTGGCATTCACAGAAGTCCCTACAGTAATGGCTCTCTGCAGGCAGGAAGATGGACCCCACCCACACTCCAGGTACAGCCTCTGAGTCCCCAGGAGTGAAGCACATTCTTTGAGCCCTACTGGCCAGGCTGGAAACAAAGACCCTTGGGAGGTTCCCACAAGAGCCCACAGCCTGGTGAGGAGAGATGATGGGAAAATGAGCAGAAATCAGTGGCCGAGGTTTTAAGGCTGGTGGGAGGGAGGGGAAGAACATCTAAGCCGGACACAGGAGGTGGGGGCAGTGTCCTGGAGGTACATCTCTACTTCCACTGCCTTGAGCTGACTCTGCCTTAGAGAACAAGGACAGGCACTCCAGGCAGGGGACTGTATGGCCAAAGCAGAAATGCAGGAATTATCACAGTGTACTGCCAAACTCTAGACTAGATATTCGTGGAAGGGACAGGTGGGGAGGGGAGTCCAGGGGAAACTGAGCCACCAACTAGGGCTGCAAGATACACCAACCCCAAACAGCTGGCATGAAAACAGCCTTTTTATTATACTACACCATGAGCCAGGGGCTGGGATCGGGCACAGCGAAAAGAGCCTATGTGCTGCACCATCCCAGGACCTGGCTAGGGTGACTCTGGCAGTGCCGGGATGGATGGAGCCCTCTGAAGGTCCCTCACAGGTCTGGCCCCACCTGGGCTTCTGGCTGAAAACTCCAGCACGCATGGTCTCCCACCGAGGTCTGCACACAGGACTTCCTCACAGTGTGGCACAGGCTTCTAGGGACCGGGGTCGAAGAACAAGGTGAGAGTGTGTGGTGTTTCGATGACCCAGGCTCTGAACTCAGCATGTCAGGCTGCCCATTGGCGCCATCCAAAAGCTCTGTCCAAAAGCCAGGAAAGGAGACAGAGAGCACATCGCCCCACCCCCCACCCCCTGCCCCCCCCCCCCCCCCCCCCCCCCCCCGCGGGCACACACATCCACACATACTGGAAAGGGGCAGGGAGAGGGGGCCAGTGACATCTCTGTAGGTCTCTTTGGAACAGGGTAACTGGCTGCCGAGGTCACAGATGGCTCAAACACAGATGTAGTGACACTGACCTCTCTTGTAGGGGAGGAAAGAGAATAGAAAAAAGGGAGATTGGAAGACCTAGGTCCTAGTCACATACTAAGGGGCAGAGGCCGTCCTAGCTGAGGGCCCCTGACAACCAAGGGGCTTGTAGCTCCACCCCTCTTGGCACACAAGAACTCGTGAGGCCCAGGGCACGGTCTCCCTGGAGACCCTTTCCTGTGGTTTCCTTTCCAAGCCTAGCTGTCTTCTCTCTGGTTCTTTCTGGACTGGCCCAGTCCCAGGTAGCAGGGCCAGCAGCAGCAGCCTCCAACTCGCCCACTCTTTCTTTCTTTAGCTTCTATGGGGGGCCTAATGCCTCCCAGTGCAGAGCGAGGACATTCACCAGAGGGCCAGCCCTCCGCTGCAGAGCCAGGTACAGGGGTCAGTGTGCAGGAAGGGAGGGAGGTGAGGCACCCCACCTGGAGCCCCCACACCGGGCCTCGGGTCTCTCCTCCTCCCTAGCTGCTGCACCTCTAATGGCACCAGCCCAAGTGGCAGTACCCAGGAGCCAGTGGGGTCTCCCTTGCCGCCACAACCTCCATCAGCAAAGAAGCAACAAAAATGGGTTTGGACCCCCATCTGTCACTCGGCAGCCCGTCTCTCCACAGCATTAGGAGTGACTGCTGGCTACGCAGCCTGTGTATCTGTGGCCAGCACAGAGCCCAGCGAATAGCTGCGCCTAAGCTCGTGTGTGTTGGAATGAACAGGTAAATGAATGGTTTAAGTTTCCATTTGTTTGGCCTACGACAAGCAATCAATAAAGATTTGGTGAGGGAGTAAATGGATGAATGAACTGTTGCTGTTGTTGTTTGTTTAATTTAGGAGTTTTTTTTTTTTTTTTCTTTTTTTAATTCAGGGGATCGCCATGTAGCCTTAGCTGGCCGGGAACTTGCTATGGAGATAGGCTGACCCTGAACTCAGAACTCTGCCTGTTTTCCTGTCTTCTTAGTGTTTAGGATTAAATGTTGTGGGAAACTTCCCCCTACAATTAAAGGTGTATACCACCATGCCCAGTATGTTTTTTGGGTTTTTTTGTTTGTTTGTTTGTTTTTTGCTTTTTTTTTTTTTTTTGAGACAGGATCTTATGCAGTTTAAGCTGATGAGCTATAGATGAAAAAGACATCGAACTTCTTTTTTTTTTTTAATCTGTGTGTGTGTGGGGGGGGTTATGTGTACTCATAGTGTAGGTGTGTAAACATGAACACATGTGGAGGGCTGTGTTCAACATCAGATCTTTCCCCAGTGTACTGCCCACCTTATTTTTTGAAACAGTTCTCCCTCTCACACGGAACCTAAAGTTCATCAGTTCAGCTCAGCTGACTGGCCAATGAGCTTCAGAGATCTGCCTGACACTATCCTTCTAACTGACATCTCCCCAGCCCACGACCTCGAACTTCTGATCCCCCTGCCTCCACCTCCAGAGTGCTGGGCCTGCGCAGGTGTGCACCACTACATCAAGCTTGTGAGGTGCGGGGATCAGATCCAGGGCTCCCTGCCCATTGGAGTTCTCTAGCCACTGAGCTCTCACACCTGGCTCCAAATCCCCAGTGCCCAGTGGGATGGTTAGCAGTCACACCTAGAATTTGTGGAAATTCAATGACAAGGCAAAATCCCTTGAGGGGATTCGTTTCTTCCACTGAGATTCACCCACGGAGCTCCAAGCCCCAAGGTTCCAGGTCCCAGGAAAGCTTGAGGTCCGGGTGTACTGACCGTGCCTTACCCTTCACCATGGTCTAGAGAAGGTGGAGCCTCCTTTCCGTGGGCATAGACAGGGGAGGGGTGGAGTCAAGAGGGAGGAGGAGAGAAGTCAGTCCCCACACAGCTGCCACCAAGGTTTCTCCCCTACCCATCAAGCCACCGCTGGTCCTTGTAACTGTCCCTATGTGCAGGACCCTGCCTCCCACCCTCAGAGCCCTCCTAACATTGTGGGGGCAAACAGAGGGGGAGACCAGATTCTCCCTGGCAGTTTGAAGAGTTTTGGCATTTCCAGGAGGGCACATGTAATATTTAAATGACTTCCCCCAGCACGCCTGCACGCCTGCCTCGGCTTCCCAGGTGAATTTGTAGGCACTGAAATGGTCTAATTTCCCACACAAGCCATGTCAAATATAATTTGGGTGCAAAGTTGGTAATTATACGTAACATCAGTCTGATGTTAAAAACACTGAAAAATTTAGCAAGAAGAGACGTCTTGAAGAGACGTAAGTCTGAGGCCCAGCCAGAAAGAGGCAGGCCCAGGCCCCGCCGAAGCCAGAGTCTTTAATTAATAATAGCATGTTTTCAGGGACTCAAGGACGCAGGTCCCCAACTGTCTGAAATTCCTTTGTCTACCAATTACCAGCCTCTAGGGGTGGGGGGGGGGGGAGCCAAGGAAGAAGGGGGGCACACTGATCTTGTTAAAGAAATTGTGAGCTTTGAGCCAAGGCTGCAGCCCACCTGTGGGGCAGACTCCTACTGGCTAAGTGACCCCACTCTGCTCTCGTGTCCCCAAACACCTAGGCCAGAGAAGACAGGCTCCTACCTCCTCTGCTCAGGATGCATTGTGGGAAGAGGGTGAGCTTAGCCAAGCCATTCAGAGGGTTCAGTGAGTCCAGAAAATGCTTAGGTGGGTCGCAGATATCACCTGCAGGTCTCTGACCGTCTCATTCTTAACTCTAACTTCCTTATTTCTCATGGCAGTCCAGTCCCTCCTCACACAACCTCTAGAAACTTCTTCTAAGGGACCGTCTGTAAAGCCACACACCCCTCTGTCCCTGAGAGCCTACAGGAAACCAATGGAAGTCTCAGCCTCAGCATTCAAAGGTTGGGATTACAGGTGAGCACCACCCCACGGGAGTTCTGGGATGCTGCGAATGAACTGTGAAACACCTTCACTGGTGTCCTAAAAAATCTTTGGTATGGACTGGGGACAGAGGTTGGTGGTGCATACCGAGCATGCACCAAGCCCATGGTCAGCCACCAAAACTGCATCCACTGGGCGTGCTGGTGAATGCCTGTAAGCCGAGCACTGGGGGATGGGGAATTCAAGGTCATCTTGACAACATAAAAACTTCAAGGCTATCCTGGGCTACAGGAGATCTTGTTTGAAAAAAAAAAGGTAGGGGGAGGGAAAAGAGAGGGAGGAAAGGGGAGAGGGAAGAAGAAGAAGAAGAAAGAGAAAGGAATTAAAAAGGGAACTCTTTTCTGTTCCACAGACCTGGAAGCTGCGCTGGGAGGAGCATGTCCCGTCCTGGGACACTGGGAAGCAGAATGAAATGCAGGCTGAGCCCACACCAGCAAGTGCCCCTTGCCTGTGCAAAGACCAGTCCCCTCAAACACCATCCTCAGCCCGACGCCAGCCCCAGCTGCGGCCTCTGCATGGTAGTCCTCCTGCCTCACACCGGATGCACCTGCAAACTTTATTTAGAACCACACATGTCCGGGATTGAGACTGTCTGGGTGCTGCCTGGGTGTAGGGAGTGGTTTAAACTTCCAGGTAATTCTAATGTCGGGTGTTGCGCTCACTAACCTTATCCTCCTGAAGCTTAGCACTCTTAAGCATCTCCAGCCATGATGTATATTCAAATCATCAGAGATCTTTTTTCAAGTATATCATTTTAATGTTACTATACATACATGTATATACATACACACATGCACACATACATGCATACACACACACACACACACACACACACACACACACACACAC
>CABHPQ010171026.1:0-49202 GCA_902168405.1 Peromyscus aztecus
CAGAAGCTTCTCAGTTTCAGGAGGTCCCATTTATTAATTGTTGCTCTCAGTATCCATGCTACTAGTGTTATATTTAGGAAGTGGTCTCCTGTGCCAATGTGTTCAAGGGTACTTCCCCCTTTCTCTTCTATGAGGTTCAGTGTAACTGGATTTCTGTTGAGGTATTTTATCCATTTGGACTTGAGTTTTGTGCAGGGTGATAGATAAGAATCTATTTGCATTTGTTGAAGATGCTTTATTTTTTCCATTGTATAATTTTGGCTTCTTTGTCAAAAATCAGGTGTTTGTAGGTGTGTGGATTAATGTTAGGGTCTTTGATTTGATTCCATTAATCAACATGTCTGTTTTTATGTCAATACCAAGGTCTTTTTATTATTATAGCTCTATAGTAGAGCTTGAAGTCAGGGATGGTGATGCCTTCAGAAGTATCTTTATTGTATAGGATTGTTTTTGGCTATCCTTGGTTTTTTTGTTTTTCATATGAAGTTGAGTATTGTTCTTTCAAGGTCTGTGAAGAATTATGTTGGGATTTTGATGGGGATTGCATTGCATCTGTAGATTTCTTTTGGTAAGATTGCCATTTTTACTATGTTGATCTTACCTATCAATGAGCCTGGGAGATCTTTCCATTTTCTAATATCTTCTTCAATTTCTTTCTTCAGAGACTTAAAGTTCTTATCATACAGGTCCTTCACTTGCTTAGAGTTACCTTAGGGTTACCCCAAGGTATTTTAGATTATTTGTGGCTATTGTAAAGGGTGATATTTCTCTGATTTCTTTCTCTGCCCATTTGTCATTTGTTTATAGGAAGGCTACTGATTTTTTTGAGTTAATCTTGTATCCTACCACATTACTGAAGGAGTTTATCAGCTGTAGGAGTTACCTGGTAGAATTTTTGGGATCACTTATGTATACTATCCTGTCATCTTCAAATACTGAAAGTTTGACTTCTTCCTTTCCGACTTACATCCCCTTGATCTCTTGTTGTCTTATTGCTCTAGCTAGAACTTTGAGTACTACATTGAGTAGTTATGGAGAGAATGGACATCCTTGTCTTGTTCCTGATTTCAGTGGAATCACTTTGAGTTTCTCACCATTTAGTTTGATGTTGGCTGTCAGCTTTCTGTAAATTGTCTTTATTGTGTTTACGTATGTTCCTTGTATTCCTGATCTCTCCAAGACCTTTATCATGAAGGGGTATTGGATTTTGTCAAAGAGTTTTTCGGCATCTAATGAGATCATGTGTTTTTTTTTCTTTCAGTTTGTTTATATGGTGGATGACATTGACAGATTTTCATATGTTGATCCATCCCTGCATCTTGAACATGGTGAATGATTTTTTCTGATGTGTTCTTGGATTCATTTTACTAGTATTTTATTGAGTATTTTTGCATCAATGTTCATGGGGGACATTGGTCTGTAATTCTCTTTCCTAGTTGGATCTTTATGTGGTTTGGGTATCCAGGTAGCTGTAGTATCTTAAAAAGAGTTTGTCAATATTCCTGTTTCTATTGTTCGGAACAATTTCAGGAGTATTGGTATTAGCTCTTCTTTGAAGTTCTGGTAGAATTCTGCACTGAAACAATCTGGCCCTGGGCTTTTTTTGGTTGGGAAACTTCTGATGACTGCTTCTATTTGCTTAGGGGTTATAGGTCTATTTAAATTGTTTATCAGATCTTAATTTAATTTTGGTATGTGGTATCTACCCAGAAAATTATCCATTTCTTTTACATTTTTCAATTTTGTGGAGTACAGGTTTTTGAAGTATGACCTAATGATTCTCTGGATTTCCTCAGTGTCTGTTATTATGTCCCCCTTTTCATTCCTGATTTTCTTAATTTAGATATTCTCTCTCTGCCTTTTGGCTAGTTTGGATAAGGGTTTGTCTAGCCTGTTGATTTTCTCAAAGAACCAACTCTTTGTTTCATTGATTCTTTGCATTGTTCTTTTTGTTTCTATTTTATTGATTTCAGCCCTCAATTTGATTATTTCCTGTTGTTTACTTCTAGGTGAGTTTGCTTTTTTTTGTTCTAGAGCTTTCAGATGTGTTGTTAAGTTGCTAGTGTTGGATTTTTCCAACTTCTTCATGTATGCTCTTAGTGCTATGAACTTACCTCTTAGCTCCACTTTCATAGTGTCCCATAGGTTTGGGTATGTTGTGCATTCATTTTCATTGAATTCTAGGAAGTCTTTAATTTCCTTCTTCATTTCTTCCTTGACCCAGTGATGATTCAATTGAGCATTGTTCAGTTTCCACGAGTTTGTAGGCTTTCTGCAATTTGTGTTGTTGTTGAATTCTAAATTTAAGCCTTGGTGGTCCGATAAGATATAGAAGGTTATTCCATTTTTTTTATTTGTTGAGATTTGTTTTGTGACTGAGTATGTGGTCAGTTTTGGAGAAGGTCCCATGAGGTGCTGAGAAGAAGGTATATTCTTTTGTGTTTGGGTGGAATGTTCTATAGATGTCCATTTGAGTCATAGCATCTGTTAGTTCCCTTAATTTTCTGTCTAGTAGACCTGTCCAGTGCTGAGAGGGGGGTGTTAAAGTCTCCAACTACTAGTGTGTGGGGTTTGATATGTGATTTAAGCTTTAGTAATGTTTCTTTTACAATTGTAGATGCCCTTGTATTTGGGTCATAAATGTTCAGAACTGACACTTCATCTTGATGGATTTTTCCTGTGATGAATATAAAATGTTCTTCTCCATATCTTTTGATTAATTTTAGTTTGAAGTCTGTTTTGTTTGATACTAGGATAGCTACACCAACTTGTTTCTTAGGTCTATTTGACTGGAAATTCTTTTTCCAATTCTTTACTTTGAGGTAATATCTGTCTTTGAGGTTGAGATGTGTTTCTTGTATGCAGCAGAAGGATGGATCCTGCTTTTGTAGCCATTCTATTGGCCTGTGTCTTTTAAATATCTATTGATATTTAGGGATATTAATGACCAATGATTGTTAACTCTTGTTATTTTTGCTTTTCGTGGTGGTAGTGTGTGTGTGTGTGTGTGTGTGTGTGTGTGTTTCCCTTCTTTGAGATTTGCTGGTGTTAGGTTATCTATTGCCTATGTTTTGATGGTTGCAGGTAACTTTCTTGGGTTGAAATTTTCCTTCTCATATTTTCTGTAGGAATGGATTTGTGGATATGTAGTGTTTAAATTTGGTTTTGTCATGGAATATCTTGTTTTTTCCATCTACGGTCATTGAAAGTTTTTCTGGGTATAGTAGTCTGGGTTGGCATCTGTGTTCTCTTAGTATCTGCAGAATGTTTGTCTAGGACCTTCTGGCTTTCAGAGTTTCCATTGAGAAGTTGGGTGTAATTCTGATAGATTGCCTTTATGTTACTTGACCTTTTTCTTTGCTGCTCTTAATATTCTTTCTTTATTCTGTATGTTTAGTGTTTTGACTATTACGTGGCAATGGGACATTTTTTGTGGTTGAGTCTATTTTGTATTCTGTAAGCTTATTGTACCTTCATATGCAAGTCTTTCTTTAGCTTGTGAAAATTTTCTTCTGTGATTTTGTTGAATATATTTTCTGTGACTTTGTGCTAGAATTCTTCTCCTTCTTCTATTCCTAACCCTATTATTCTTAGGTTTGGTCTTTTTATGGTGTCACAAATTTCCTGGATGTTTTTTGTTAAAATTTTGCTGGATTTAAAATTTTCTTTGACAGATAAATCTATTCCTCTATTATATCCTCAACTCCTGAGATTCTCTCTTCCATCTCTTGTATACTGTTGGTTATGCTTGCCTCTGTAGTTCCTGTTCATTTACTCCAATTTTCCTTTTCCTGAATTCCCTCCATTTGTGTTTTCATTGTTGCCTCTATTTCAATTTTCAAGTCTTGAACTGTTTCCTTTGCCCATTTGATTTTTTTTCTCCTTGGATTTCTTGGTTTTCTTTAAGGGATTTCTTGATTTCCTCCAAACTTTTGTTTGTCTTTTTCTCCATTTCTTTAAGGAAAATTTTTCATTTCCTCTTTTAGGGACTCTATAATCTTCATAAAGTTGTTTTTAAGGTTGTTTTCTTCTGGATTATCTACTTTGGGATATTCAGGTCTTGCTGTTATAGGATCACTAGGTTCTGGTGGTGTCATATTGCTTTTTATGTTGTTTAATGTGTTCTTACACTGCCTTCTACCCATTTCTTCCTCCACTGTACTGGTGGAGTTCTGGGTTGCTCTTCTTCCAATTGGGGCAGGTGGGGCCTGTGGCTCCTGTGGTTGCTCTTCTTCCCAATTAGTGCAGGAGGTGCAGGATTAGGGCTTTACCTCTTCCCAATGCGTGCAGGGGAGCCATATGGCTCTGGTGATATCTGGTAATACAGGAGATGGTTCACAAGGGGGCAGAGGAGGAGGCTGATGACCTATCTCAGGGGCTGCGATGGCTGGTGGGGAGGGTATGTGCCCCCAGGGTCTAGGGGCTAGAGAACTAGGCTATCCAGTCTGGGGATCAGGGGCTTACCTCTTCCTAATCACTGTGGGGGAGTATGGCTCTGGTGGTCACTGGTGCTACAAGGGATGGTTGGTGAACCAGGATTCTTTTTATATTATTTAAATATGTATTTTCTTCTTAATAGAGTGCCATAAATCAAGTGATAGAGATGTATAAGGATGAATTTATTGTTCTTCCTGTAACTCTCTCCTCTCAATGTTCTCTGTAATAACTAATACTAATAGTTATACTTACATATTTATTAACATGGATGTATAACTTAAATGTACAGTTACTTATATTATTAATTCCTTTCTTCAAATCAACTTGTTTTTTACCTATTTGTAATATTTCTTGTAACATTCACATTTGTAACATTCTGTGTCTTGTCATTATTATATAGTGCCACATGTTTATGCAAAAATAGCTCAGTGATTGGCTTAATGGTGAACACAAGTGTATTTCTAAGATTAATTATTTTTAATTTATTATTATAATTTCTATTTTTATAGACACTATTAACAGTTTTATGAAATTTTTGGACATGGGTTCTTACATAGTAGAACTTTAATGACTACATGATGTATTTCCTAACTAAACATACTGATGTAAATAGAATTTTTATTTTTAATATACATTGCTAAAGTACTTAATCTAAGTGATGATTCACCATAATACATACCAATATCCATTTTCTGCTTCATTGCCAAGATGAATTGTCATTATTATTATCATTATTGTCAATCTGATAACTGTATGCCTACTTACCTATACTTATCTCTTTATATGCATATTTATATATGTATCTGACATATATACACATTCACACACATATCTATAAATATACATGAATACATAGCTAATTCTCTTGCTGTTGCATTTTTCATACATTATTCAACTATTCCATTCAGTTTACTAGACAATATCTATGCATTCATAAATAGATAGTGATGATGCTGCCTTTGCTGGGGTCTAATATGCTAGGAAGTTACTTTATTATTAATTAAACAATGCATTCATTCTTGCAGTTGTAACAAGGGATGATGCTATGTATTACTGTCTGTTAAGCTCCAACAGTGGAAAGAATACCAGCAAAGAAAGCAGTTAGATGTATAGGAATCATGGACTGAAGAAGCAGGGGGATGGGCTGGAAATGCTTCTAACAAGCAGGTCAGTTATATAGGGAAGAGTCAGGTCCTGAGAACCAGATTAGTGTATAGCATGGGAAGTATGGAAACTTCCTGGAAAGATCATTTGCCTTTTTAAGCCAAATTAAAAAGCAATGAGAATGAGCAGTAACATAAATGCTGAAGTGATTTACTCATGAAAGCAACAAGATAAGAAAATCTGTTTTAGAATGATCTTTGGTTTGTATTATGTAAAAACCAGTTGGCTAAGAGCAGAGGCTGTTGAAGCATTTCAAATGAGGGATGCTCGATCCCTGGGCTAAGGAAATAGAAGAAAAGAGAGAAAAAGGTAATTGGAATCAGCAAATGGGAAGAGCTTTGTGTTTAATTGATGAACCAAATAAAGTGGGATTTAAAGACAGTCCCCAGGTTTATTGTGTAAACAATTGAATTCTGGCCACAAAAATTCCTGAGTCCCAGCTCAGTACAAAAACATACTTTCTAGGGAGGGACAGGTTTAATTTCAAGTGTGTTGGATTCAAATGATTCCCAAATGACCTAGTCAGCTATTTGTCAGTTGGGTGGACATGTTTGGAGCCTAGCATGAGCCCTGGGTTCGACATAGAACTTTTCCCTTTCTTTGCTCTTCTCATTTGTTATTCTCTTTTGGGGGAGACAAATTCCAAAAGTGGGCCAAATGGTCTTAAACCATTTCTTGGGTTTCTATTCTCATTACAATATTTTTATAAAAATGAATTTTCATTTTCCTTTATGTTAAAATGTGACTATAATATTTTATCTCATGGCAAACTGACTTTGAAGAATGTCACTAATATATATTTTCTTTGAAAATCATGAACACAAAATTATTTTAGTGCTCACTTTTTCATTTTGTTTAGCAAAACAGGTATTTTCAATTAATTATATTTCTTTTTGGTGACTTGGATAATTTTATCCTTTTTCCAGTCCCCATCTGTACTGTTGCCTATGTTCGTGAACAGCAAATGATCAGGCAATCATCTGTGGTGTACCTGTCGTCATTCATTAGGTAAATACATAACAGTTTGGAGCTTGACACAGAAAATATATGAGGTACATTTTTCTGCCTTCTGATCCAGAGATACAGTAGTGAGACTGAAGCAATATTATTCTTCATGCCATGAAAGATGGACATCCAAGCTGACATGGAACTATCTTCCAGGATAGCTGATCCAGATTGGGAACCATTTGTGACAGAGAAGGAAATAGCATCATGGAGAAAGCTGAGATATTTTGCGAGTGGAGCAGGTGAAGTAGATGTGATAGTTTGCATAAATCAGAGTGAAAAACAGAGAGATCCAGGTATAGGAGATATTTTGCTGTGAACTGGACATTGACCGTGAATAGAGAAAGTAAAAGATAACACAAAAAAAGAGGTGAAGAGGTAGATTACAAAGCCAACTGTCCAGAAGAGCAGAGTTCCTTCAAAAGTTTACATTATATATCTATTTAAAAACTTGTATTTTACACAGAAATACAACTTATTCCCATAGAATGGAATTGGAAACAGGATGTCACGTTTTCTGCATATTTTGTACCATTTGATGGGAGTCATCAATGAACCCAAAATGTCATTGCTCACAGTGTAGGTAAAAATAAAACACTGAAACTGCTTTATATATTCTGTTTTCCTTATATTTCAGACTTTCTTTCTCAAATCTCATGACCAATACCTTAATGAGAGTGTTTGATGATTTTTTTTTAACATTTTGAGGTAGACCACCTGAATAATTTATGGTTTTCACATGTTTAGATAGACTGGTACAAATTTGGAGTTCATTATGAGAGTTATTAGAGAGTCTACTCATAAAACAATAATTCATAGAAATGAAAAAAATATGGAATTTGAAATGAATGAACAGATAACTTTGAATATTGTATTGTTTGATATTCTTTCTTTTTTCTTTTGCTAAACATCAGCCACAGACTATCCAGATACTGAGTGCTCATTACGTTGTTTGTCGGTGAATCACATCAAAATGAGACACAACACAAACTCCCTCTTTAGTTAGCACAGGAGGAATTGCTTCCTACTTAATTAGAACACCCACTTGAATTATACATCTTCAGACTCATTATTAATATAAAAAAATCGACCTTACCTGGAATTAATTTTGAGAAACAATGAAATCCTTAACATTTTAGCAAAATGTTGTATTTTAGGACCTTTTATAACCATGTGTTATGCTTTTGACCTATAACATATAGCCAAGTTTTCTTTGAATTTTGAAATTCATGAGTTATGTTATGGTTCCCTTGACATGAATGAATTGCTATATTTTTTTATTCTTCTTTCATATGTTCCATCCTGACCAGAGTTCCCCACCCTCCATCCCTCCTACCCACCCCTCTCTCCCCTAGATCCACTTCTCCTCCATTTCTCTTCAGAAAAGCACAGGTCTCCTCAGGACAACTCAGTCTACTCATTAAAAAAACAAACTTGTATAGCAGGGCGTGGTGGTGGAACACCCCTTTAATCCTAGCATGTGGGAAGTAGAGGAAGGTGGATCTTTGAGTTGGAGGCCAGTCTGGTTTACATAGTAAGTTCCAGGACACCCAAGGCTATGTTGAGAGAACTTGTCTCAAAGAACAAACAAACAAACAAAAAAGTAAAAAACACTTGTTTAACTTTAAACTATTAAAATATGAATTTTGTTTGTTTGTAAAAGATGTTGGAAATAACAAGTGAGCATTTCATCCAACATCCTTGAAGGGAGTCCTGCTAACAGGCAATTCTGTTATAAAGTTCATTGCTATTCCGTTATGATTTGGGTGAACTTAGCCTGTGTTTGTAAATACCGGCAGCCAGTCAAGTGTGCATGGAAAATCTGAGACAATGCATATGGTTGTATTTCTATTATTTGAGGAGAAAGTAGTAGCAGAAAGCCTGAGTGAGACTAGATCCACATATCCAAATCCTGTTTCCCTACAAACACAGAAGACACTGAAGAGTGGGGAGATTTCAAACTATGACTGACATAGGAATAGCAAGCTTAAAAGGAGAGACTGCTATAGTAGACTTTCATTTTTAACCATAATTGCAAAGCGAATTTTCTTCCATGTTATCCCAGAAAACACATATGTGTAAGTGTATGTATGCACATGTATGTACATACATACAAAGATGTATAGTTGTTATGGGAAAGAAAAGAAGGGTATGAGCAGATAAGTGTTATATAACCTATTCTGCACATTTTTTATGTTGTTTATGCTTAAAATTGAGACGAAGAAATTAGGAATCTTATAGTTCTATGCTTAATCAGAGATGGGTTTATAATGTAACATAAATTGAATTTAAAGAATGTAAGAATATTTAATAGGTTTGGAGTATGGCGATTTTGTTTAAATTTTTCTTTTTTTCTAATATTAATAGGTAAAACTGTAGTTCTCCATCTCTGTAACTTCTTTAGTGATATTCTGTTTATTTTGATGCATTTTATTTTAATTTAATTTCACTCAAAATATTTTCCAATTTATCTTGATATTTCTTTAACTTGTGGTTACTTAGAAGTATGTGGCATAAATTGTAATATTTGGAATATTTTTTCCAGATTACTCTTAATTCTTCCTTTCTGATTTATTTCTCTCACCATCATGCAACATATTCCAATCGAGCTAATTATTTTTAAGGACATTAAGATATGTAATTTGTCCAATGAATAGGCATACTAGAAATTTAGTTGCAAAGATATCATGAGGCCAGATATTAAGCAATGTAATACAATAAATAACTAGAATGAAAAACTGCCACTTAGTTATCAGATACTGGCTACACAAGGAATTAGGCTCATCACATCATATTTTTTTCTACTAACTATAACCAAAACCCTATGCTTAAGGACTATTAGTGGACTCCTCAACTATTCAGAAAATTATGAATATACATGTAACCTGAAGATTATTTCTACCCTTGCATCATCTTTTCTGGGTAACCAATATCCCTTTTCTTTCCTTTATGACTCAAAACCCTCTGTAAATTCAGGATGAGCTCATATAATCTGCTTAACCTATTATATTTTTAAAAATACAATTTTCAAATCAAATCATATTTTCTGGTGACAGAGATAGGACATACATTTTAAGAAGCACTATTCAAATTATTACAATGATAAATGCAGAATTTGAGGGAATGCTATAAAATGAGTAATAATCTGATTACAAAGTAATAATTGATAAACATGAATAATCCATGAGTAAATTAAAACTTATTGGGCCAGAGAGGTAGCTCAGTCACCAAAGTGCTTTTCTGGCATCCATGAATGTAGGCAGAGTTTTTTTTTTTGTCCTGACCACCTGCTTCCCAAATAACCAACACAGAGACTTAATTGTAAATGTTCAGCCGATAGCTCAGGTTTGTTACTAGCTAACTCTTACATTTAAAATAACCTATATTTCTTATCTGCCCTCTGACACATGGCTCATGGCTTGTTACCTCATTTTCTACATGTTTGGTTTCCTAGGTGTCTGGCTGGAGTCTCTCTTGACTCTGCCCTTCTTCATTCCAGCATCCTTAGTTTGGTTGTCCTGCCTATACTTCCTGCCTGGCTACCAGCCAATCAGCATTTTATTAAACCAATTTGAGTGACAAATCTTTACAGTGTACAAGAGGATTATTCCACACCGCACATGAGGACATGAGTTTGATTCCCAGAACAACAATGGAAAATAAGCCAAGTGTGGTGACATACACTTTATTCCTAATGCAAAGGAAGTGGAGACAAGTGAGTCCCAGGGACCTCTTGTCTAGTCAGGGCTAGCACTCTTTGCAAGTTCTAGGCTGTTCAGAGATCCTTTCAAAAAATAAAAGTGGAGAGTGCCTAAAGAATGGTGCTTAAGATGTCCTCTGGCTTCTACATGCACATGTACACATGTATACTTGCACACATATACACACATACACATGTACCATAAATAAATGAATAGATAAATAAATAAATATAATAAACTGTGCTGCCAAGTCTTATGATGCAAGTCACAGAGTTGCAAGACCTACCTAAGCTCTACAGAGCCTAGAGTATTCCATTCCAAGTCCCAGATGCTAGACATGGTGCTATGTGGTTTGGTGTTTGCTGAGTTTCAGTCTTGTTTTGGGCAGATCATTTTTGGGATGAGAATGATCACTCAATACCATTGTATACTTTAACTGTATAATTTTTAAAATTTTTTATTATTAGAGATGTCTTCCCCCTCCTTTTCCTCTGTACAAATCCTCACATGTACCCCACCCCTCTGCTCTCTTTCAAATTCATGGCCTTTTCCCCCCATTAAGTGTTGTTACAATTGTGTGTGTATGTGTGTGTGTGTGTGTGTGTGTGTACACATACATATATATTCCTAGATACATAAATGAAACCTATTCCCTCTGTACCATGTTACTTGTATATATGTTTTCAGGGCTGACCATATGATATTGGATAACCTATTTTTGTGCTCTTCCCTAGGGTAGACTATTTTTACAGTTCTCAGCATTCCTTATTTGTTTTCAATTCTTTACCTTGTGAGTTTTCCCTTGTCCATATTAACATGTCTAATTGGCAACTAATAAGTCTTTAACTGACTTAAGACCCGCTCAACAAGAGCAAAATCATCCTGGCACTGAAAATCTAGGCAACTACCCAGGGCTAGAAAATTGGTTATTGATGATATAGGGTTCATAATTCAGAAATTGCCTATAGTCTCAGAAGAGACTTTGAATGATGGAGTTTTTAACAGTGCTTGAACTGGTAAGACCATGAGTAGTTTTGAAGTTGGAATGAATGCATTGTGCACTTTTAGATGTCCATAAGCCTATGGGAGCCAAGGGCAAAGAGTTATGGTTTGAATGTGAAATGAAATGCCTTCCATAGGCTCACGAGTTTGAACATCTGGATTCTGGCAGGTGACACTAGGAGATGAGGCTGTCTAGAGCAAGTGAGTCACAGCAGGTAGACTTTGAGGGTCTTTTTGTGTCTAATATTTTATTCTTTTCTCATACGTTACATCCAGACTGCAGTTTCCCCTCTCACCACTCCTCCTACTCCCCCCCCAACTCCTCCTCTTCCCCAGATCAATTACTCCTCTGTTTCCCTTCAAAAAAAAAAAAAAGAGCAAGCCTGCCAGGGATATCCACCACAAAGCCTGGCATAACAAGACACAATAAGACTGGGCACAACCTCTCATATCATAGCTGAACATGGCAAACCAGTAAGAGGAAAAGGGTCAGAACATTGAAAGCACAGGCCCCAGGAACAGCAACCAATAAATGGGACACCATGACACTGAGATGTTTTTGTAAGGCAAAGGACACCATCAATAGGACAAATTGGCAGTCTATAGAAAGGCAAATTTTTTTCACCAAGTCCACATCCAACAGAGGGCTAATACCCAAATATATAAAGAACTCAAGAAACTAGATATCAACAAACCAATTAATCAAATTAAGAATGGAATACAGATCCAAACAGAATAATTAACAGAGCAATCTCAAATGGCTGAGAAACACTTAAAAAGCAATGTTCAACATTTTTAGCCATCAGGGAAATGCAAATCAAAATGACCAGATTCCAACACACCTGTCAGAATGGCTAAGATCAAAAACACAAGAGACAGCTCATGCTGGTAAGGATATGGAGCAAGGGGAAAACTACGCCATTGCTGGTGGGAATGAAAACTTGTACAACTACTATGAAAATCAATATGGTGGTTCCTTAGAAAATTGAGAATTGATCTACCTCAAGACCCAACTATACCACTCTTGAGAATGTATACCCAAAGGATACTGTATTCTGCCACAAGAATACTTGCTCAATCATGTTCATTTCATCTTTATTCATAATAGTCAGAAACTGGAAACAACTTAGATGTCCCTCAACCAAAGAATGGATAAAGAAATCGTGGTACATATACACAATAGAGTATTATTCAGTTGTTAAAAACAATGACATCATGAAATTTTGCACAAACATAGCCATGTCAAATTTTCTGCATTTTAAAATGGTTACAGACCAAATTGTGTACCTATAAAATTTATTTGTTGAAATTCTAACTTCCAGAGTCTCAAGATATGATCTTACTTGGGTTTTGCAATGGCAATTAATGTAAAACGAAATTGTGTGGATGAATGCAAATCCAATGTGAATGGTGTTTTCCTAAAGATATTAAAACACAGGCATACACACAGGAAAGTCTGTAAGAAGATAAGAGGACACTACAACTATCTACAAACCAATGAGAGAAGCTAAAAGGAGGAAAAAAAACTAATATTGATTGTGATGATATTTTCTTTGTGCACTCCAATAAAGCTTATCTGAAAATCAGAGGAAAAAGCCAGCCACTATATTAAACATAGAAGCCAGGCAATGGTAGCATACACCTTTTATCCTAGCATTTGGGAAGCAGAGATCCATCTCGAACTCCATGAGTTCAAGGCCACACTGGGAACAGAGCTAGGCATGGTGGACTAAGGCTCACAACCAAAAGATCAAAACCTACACAACAAATGATGAACAATATGAAAAAGTCATTAATAAATCTTATAATCAACCCAACATAAAATTCTGTCCCTGAAATACTTTCAAGATATAGATCTAGCTTTAGGAGAAGCTAACAAAAACTTCCTGTAGACATCAGACTTTTCTATCACTCACTCAAACTGAGTATACTTTTAAGAAACTTAAAGTGAGAGAGCTTCTCCTGTTACAGTAAAACTTGGTGTAGAAATCCATACACCAGATGTGACAATTGAATGTATTTCACTTATTTGGAGACATAGAAGAAGGATGCTTTTGTCAAGCACTTCATGGCTTTAATTGCTGTTATTAAACTTCTAGTAAATGGGTAGCAGAAAATTTGGAGAGGAAAGTGGAATAATCATGTAAAATATGTATGGGTATTGCATTTGAAAGATAAGGAGCTAGGGAATGGGATTAAAACAGCTAAGATTTTGAAAGCCTTTATAAGAAACAGACAATTTGGCTCATTTAAGGAACAGAATAGGAGATGGTATCTCAGGTTGCTAAAAGGAAAATTGGGTCTTATCAGAGAATTTATAGCTCTGTGTGGCAGCAACCAAGTAATTATATGAGGGTGCAGAAGTTGATGCAATTTAACAGGAGTTCAGGTGGGACTTTTGACAGCCTATCATAGGAGAGTTAATGAGCAAAATGCTAAACTTCACTCTGTGTGCCAACCTAGTGGAAAGCTGATTGTAGCCTAAAAAAAATATAGGATAGTAATAAATTGTAACAAATCCTCATGGAGGTGACAAATGGGGGGCCTTCAGGACTGACTCCCAGGCCCATTAGTTTTTTAACACTCTGTATAAGTTATAGTGTCTGAATTAGTTGATAACATTAAAGATTCAATTTTATCTTTTGGAGAAAAAGTTATTGGATACAACAGTTCAGTTGCTCTGACTTTTTAAAAGTATTGGCTATTTGAACTAGTTTTATGAACTCTCATGTATTTTCTGGTTGACTGAGAGGGAGACAACATTTGAAGATGATGTTTAGAAAAGATATTCCTATTATCACTATTGGTAATTATATACAAATTTCTAATATACCTCCTGTGGACATAAACAGTTCTGTGTATCTACTATACATGAGAACTGATCTGGGTTACTGAAATAGATAAATGAAAATCTCTTCATTATGTTCAAGAGTGGGAGCCATTGCAACACTGGAAAGCTGCAGATTTTTGTAACAGTGCATAAACCAACGGTTATGAAAGGTTCCACAGGTGAGTGGAACCTAACTAGTCCAGAGAACAGCGAAACCATCCCGATGGAAATAATATTGTCATAATTTCAACACCAACATGAAAGCTGAAAGAGAAGAAGGGGAGTGGAGAGACAGGAGGACATTGTGCATGTGCAAGGTATGGAAGTAAAATGAACATGACTCACTCAAGGGAATGCCAGTGTATAATACAGAACCCGAGGCATAAGGTAGATTGTTAAAACTGAAAATCTGCAATTATTCTTCTCTTTTTATGTGATATGTTGTTATGTGGTTAATAATATGCCTTTTAATTTTTTTCCTACAGAGAGGTTCAGTCTATTTAACCAACCTTTGAATCAAGAGGGCATTATTGCTTACTTCACACAGTTGATGGTAGCAGAGGAAACGCACTGCACTCTAACATGGGCTGAAGAATCATTCTCCTCAGCCTCCTCTTAATCTGCCCAGTTTCCCTGGGGACAGCCTAAGCTAACCTTTTAGAAGACAAGGGAACATGCAGAACAAAGAGAACTGTTGTAGCTGGAGCTGTCTGAAACCAAAGTGCCCTCAGCTCATTAGACATCTGAGTGAACCCAGCTGAGAGCATGGTAACCATCCAGCTGAATCTTCGGCAAGTCATCAGAGTGAGTCTCCTCAGTGACTCTTCCCTAAATCATGAATTGGTATATTTTATGCTCTGAAACAAAACCAAACATATGCCATAAATTGTAAGAGTGTATGTATGGGGTGGAGGTGTTGTATTTTGAGAACTTCGAGCTGAAGAAAGAACAGGATGAAACCCTCCAATTCCAAATTTCCTTTCTTTCTTCCTAAACATCAAAGGGCCCTAAATGTATTCTTAAAAATATTAAAATGGCTAGGTGGTGGTGATGAAGACCTCTAATCCCAGCATCTAGGAGGCAGAGACAGGTGGATTTCTTTGAGTTTGAGGCCAGCCTGGTCTGCAAATTTAGCTCCAGGACAGCCAGAGCTACAAAGAGAAACCCTGTCTCAAAAACTCATATATATAGTGACCTTTATACACTGATTTCTGGAAACTTAAACAACCATATTTAATGTATGTGAAATATTATACTAAGCAGCTTTGTACATGTTTCATTTTCAGCATGGGTTCAGCTGCACTAGAAAATTCAGTACTGTCCTATTTAAATGAAGGAAAGTGTGTTCTGGGGCAAGCAAGATAGATATCACTAAACTGGCATTCTGCGGTCTCTACATCCTACAGTGTGTGGGTGACATTGGTACCCATGAGTTCTTTCCCCATCTGATTCTGAAAATTCAACCATGTCCTTTTTTATCCTGATCTTTCTGCCCTAAACATCTTATATTCAATCTGCATATGATAAACTGTCAGACAGAAGTT
The DNA here is from genome assembly GCA_902168405.1 of Peromyscus aztecus. Lineage (NCBI taxonomy): Eukaryota > Metazoa > Chordata > Mammalia > Rodentia > Cricetidae > Peromyscus > Peromyscus aztecus. Next base: position 15,684 of record CABHPQ010171026.1, read on the forward strand.
GTTTGGCTGATGTATGGTGAGATATGTCCTTTAAAGTGTACATTGAAAATACCCTTGACTGGCACATCACCGAGAAACTGTGGGTACTTGTGGTTGGACAAGCAACACCTAATTTATAAAGCAAATGCTATTTCAGGCTGGCATTTGCACTCCTAGGAAAAAGTCCTTCTGCTAATCCAAGGTGGCGTTATTGAACACAGCATGGTGTGAAGGCAAGATCAAAAGAAGGCTTGGGAGAAGGTGCTTTGCCTCTTTTGTTGAGATCCTCTAGGAACAGGGAAGGACACAAGACCTTCCTCAGATCCATCCTCCCACTAGCTCTGTGTCTGAGAAGTGTGTTTTTGTCAGTGTTCATACGTAAGCTGCTGTGTCTCATGGATCTATTGTTGTCTTTGATCTTGGTTCTTCTTGTCGGTGTTTATGGTGAAATAACCAGCAACTAATCCCTGGCCATCTAAGCCCTTGCCCATGCAATGGATTCAAAAGAAAGATTGTTCCTGATCTAGAGGTGCACATAGACAGGCAAGGCCAACTCACCTCAGGAAAGTTAAAGAACAGCAATTTTCTAATGTTCTACCTTCATAAAACTGTAACAAACTAAATTTGAACATAGGGTTTCCAATTGTGAATATTCCAGAATTTCAAAAGCCAAGTTGATTTCAGATGACTAGACAGTAATGTTTCACACTTGCTACTTCTGATATAATTATTAGGAACAATAATATCATTGTTGAGAAACTATTTCTTATACGGAAATAATGTTGTTCTTTAAATATTATTCTCTTTCAACGATATTACTCTTTCCAAAAGGTGCGGGAGACAGGAAGCCATTAGAAGCCTATTTGCCCAGCCACATTTTTTCATGTCTAAATTCTTATCCAAGCCTTCCATTTCCCCTCTGATAAAGAGCTGTGACAAAGTTCATTGGGGGAAAGTTAATTGGATTCTTCTGCTCTCTTAAAAAAAGTCTCCTCTCCTCGGGGATTCCTCAAATTCCTGTCAAGAGCCACTTAGGGCAGCCTGCGATGTTTCCTTCCTCAGAGGAGATAATGTGTATGTGACTGAAAGGTGATGTTTACACAACAGGAGGTAGAGAGCAAAATTATAAAGCAGGAACAGATCGCTTCAGTCCTCTTCACTTCCTCCTTTGGAAACTTCATCCCTTCACTTGGGTCCCCCAGCATGCTCTCGCACCTCCCTCCCTCCATGAGAGCTGTTTCCCATGGGTTTGCTCTAAACTGCCTGCTGGGGTCATCTTTCCTGTCCTCCCTCTTCATACCCAAACCTCATCAAACCCTTTAGTCCTGCCATCTTTGCAGGTCTGCTCTCTATTAGAAATTCCTGGACCAGTTCCTGGAAGCATAATTATAACTATGTTTTATTATTAAGAAATTTTCTATTCATCTTACCTATCAACCACAGATCCCCCTCTCCTCCCTCCTCCTCCCCCCACAACCCACCTCCCACTCCCACCTCCTCCAAGTCAAGGCTTCCCATAGGGAGTCAGCAGAGCCTGGTACACTCAGTTGAGGCAGGTCCAATGATAACTTTTAAGGAGACCCGCCCCGCCCCTCCCCCACACACACTCTTTCTCCCACCTACCCACACAACACTGGATATTTCAACAGGCACTTCAGAGCGTCAGAAAATTTAATATAAAGTTAGAAAAGAATTCCAACCACAACGTGGAGTAATTGCACAACAGACATCGGCCAGAACTTTCAGGTTTCCCTTTGTCACATGAACATTTACACTTCACTTTCTCAGAGCTTTTGAGAACTGAAAATAATTTGATTTTATGTGAAGAAGGAAGAATGTTGGCGTGTTAGGTAAGGGTTTTCACTTTCTTTCTTCTCTGCTGCCACAAGTAAGAGCAGAAATTTTAACACACCTCTTTACTTAACTTTTGATCCCGGTAAAACGGAACACATTTGGAAAGAGTTATTTTATTTTGTATCTTAAAGGGGGCGTGTGCCGGGGTGGTGTGGGTCTTGTTTCTCTCTCTATGTTTCTGTGTTCCAGGACATCTCTTCAAGTGTCCTTAGACTGACATAGCTTCTCTCCTTTCTTACTAGTTATTATGAGTAACTGTAGAGGGCACTGGAGGCACAAGATCCTGAGATAAAGAGGCATTGGATGGGTAACCCATCATCTCACTGTTCCTTTGTGCCCTAGAAACACAAAGTCCTTCAAGTCTTTTTTTTTTCTTTATTAAGAAGTTTTCTACTCACTATACATACCACCCACAGATCCCACCTCCTCCCTCCTCCCACCATCCAGCCCTCCCTCCCAAGCCACCCCACATCTCCACATCCCCCAAATAAAGGTATCCCATGGGGAGTCAGCAAAGCCCGGCACACTAAGCCTAGGCAGGTCAAAGCCCCTTCCCACTGCACCAAGGCTGCGCCAAGCCTGTGAAAGGCAATGAACTACAGGCACTGGGCTCCCAAAAGCCTGCCCATGCACCAGGGACGCATCTGGATCCCCCTGCCTGGATGCCCCCCCAAACAGTTCGAGCCAAACAACCATCTTCAGTATCCAGAGGGCCTAGTCCAGTCCCATGGGGGCCCCACAGCCACTAGTTTACAGTTCATGGGCTTCCACTAGTGTGGCCGGTCATCTCTGCACATCTTCCCATCATGATCTCGACATCCCCTGCCTGCAGAATCCCTCCTCTCTCTGATTGATTGGCTTCCCGGAGCTCAGCCTGGTGCCTGGCGGTGGATCTCTGCATCTGCCTCCATCAGGTCCTTCAAATCTTAAACCCGGCATACTATGTTGCACCTAGGGTATATGACTATATACTCAAGGTAGCCTAACTCTGCCAAAAGTTTCCCCTAGTCTGCAGTGTAAATGGGGATGCATATTAGTGATTTTAGCATATTTAATGAGCCTTCAGGGCTTGTAGTACCTCCCTCGTAGGCATTAGTTGTCCATTGCTGTTTATCTGTAGGTAATAAACTCTACCTCTAACTTGTGTGCCAGAGTATGTTCTCTCCCTTAAATCATACAAGCTGCCTATGTGTGAGATTGGGCTGTGTTTATATGGGGCTTATGTTAGCTTCCTATTACTGTGTAACTGCCGCATAACACACTTACCAGCTTCACATAGCAGCAATTTATGGTATCCTATTTCCATAGATCCAAAATCTGGACAAGGTTGCGTTTTATTCCCTTTTTAGGATCCTGCCAGACTAATATCAAAGTGTGAGATAGGATAGGTCTTTCATTAGAAAATCCGATCTAGTCAACTTGGTAGCCAGCCTCATATTCTTCCTTCCTTCCTTCCTTCCTTTCTTCCTTCCTTCCTTCCTTCCTTCCTTCCTTCCTTCTTTCTTATTTTAATCATAAGAAGGAGGTTCTTCTTCTCTTCTTGGTGTTGACCAGGGCTAATGAATGTTCATAGACACTTGCTGCTCTTGGTTGCCATGTGTATTTCTCTACAACACAGCCGTGTTCTACTTCCCAATCAGCATGAGAATGACTCCCTGTCTTTCATCTCCCCACTAGCTCCTTTTTTTAATAACTAGATTCGCTTTTAAAGAGGCCTTCTTGAGCAGATTGGGTCCCACTTTCATTCAGTGGCAGGCAGTTACTATACGAAGGATGCAGGAATTGTGGTGATTTCAGAAGCTTTATTTGAATTCCGATGACCACTGATATGGTCTTGGTTCTCATCTAACTTCTTACTGTAGGAGGGGAAATTAAATGAATAGATGTGATGGGGGGGCTCTCTCTCCCCAAGACCTAGGAACTGCAGGTGATAAAACCACAGGACTAAATATGGAGTAGCATGCCCTTTCAGGAAGTAACACTGTCCCCTGGGACTCCCTGAAATGGCACAAGTTCTGTGTTGCTTTCTATCAAAGACAGTAGCCACTAGATGCATAATTAGAAATGTAGCTAGTAACTTGAGGGTCTGATTTTAATGTTTTCTTTAGTTTTAAGTAGTTTAAACAGCCACTTTCTTCTAGTGGTTACCATATGGGGTAAAGTTAGACACATGACACATGACTTCTAACCTGTCCTGAGGCACAGCACCATCGTCCCCAAGGTGAGCTGTATTATTTGGTGCTTCTATCTTGTTTTTAGTGTCCATCTGTGTCTGAAGCTACTAACTTTATAGCTACATTTACTCCTGCCTTTTTGTGTCTGCCAAATCCACAGTTTAGGTATTGATCCATCTTTAATGTAAGTTCTAATATTAGAGATTACCTCAGCTTAAACTGGATATCCCTTTCCCTCACTCTCTCTGCCACAGAGGTGTACATACAATAATTATGATTCTTCTTGGTGTGAATTCTCTATTTAAAATACAATGGTAGGCATCCCATATATGGGTCCATTCAATCTCCTCTACCACCATATACGATAGACTTATTCCTGTCGTGTAGATGAAGAAATCAAGTCTGTAAGAAACTAACTCACTTTCTAAAGTCTCACTGTGGCATAGTTCTAGAACAGAAACCAAGCCAATTTCTTTGTTTACAGTAACTGTGATATTAGCTTCTAACCTCCATTACTATCATTAACATGGCTTTTTCAAAGTTCAATCAAGCTGGTGTCTGATATCATTAGTGAAAATAAGTCTCCTTAAGAAAGGTTACATTCTATGTGCTGAATCCTTAAGAGAGCTTTGACCCTTTCATAGGCTCTAGAAGCTGCTTCGGCAAAACAAAAGTGCTTTTATTCACCTATTTGAGTTTACTTCCTTAGATTTCATCCAGATTTTAAATGTTGTTCTATAAAGTATGAGCCATAAAAGTGATCTGTGCTTTTATCTTGAGCGCAAATCTTTCTGCCAACAGTTGCTAGTCATTTTTCTCAATTTGCCTCTTCAGCTGCTCTGAAAAATGAATGCCTTGAGACCACGGTGTAGACATTAGGACTCAAAGCTCAGAATCCAAGCTGATCCAGGCTTACCTTCTGGCTCTGCATCTTACAAACACCACATACTTACACCTTCATGTCATGCTTGAAGCTAAAGTAAATAAATCAAGTTATCCCACAGCCAGAATTGTGGGACCACATGTGCCTTCTGAGGAGAGTACAAAGAAGATGGTGTCTGTGACAGAGAAGCAAGCCCGGGATGCTTGCATAAAGCAACAGTGTTGCTTCTCCTGGGGAAGTTTTTACTGTGCACACTTTCAGGTCCTGTACAAAATAAAGATATAATGCTGCTTTCCTAAAATGTAAGAAAAATATTGCTACTGGAGACATTAAAAGATGACTCTCTTTCTTTCTCAGTTTCTCTCTTGATTAGTCAAGTGAGAAACATTTGCTGTTTAATGTGCTAAGCAAAGAAAAATAGCCTCTGTGATTTTAGCATCTTTTGTTCCAAATATTTACATTGTATAGTACTAATTTTGAACACAAATGTAAAAGCATTTAAACCATTTCTATAATCACCCAAATCACTCAATTCATATTTAATGGCTAGCATTTGCATGTGTTTTATTCTTATTTGAACAATGGGAATGATGTGCAGATTAAAATCATTTTATCTTACTTTACGATATGTGCACTTTTTTGTGGCACCCACTGCCTTTAGTTTTCTGTGTGAGGAAACACTAAGAGGAAAAGGACCCATAGTTGTCCTTAACTTTTCCTTGTATGGTATCATTAATCCATTGGTTATTTTGATCACTGGCTTAAGGTTGTGTATCCAATTTTTTTTTCAATGAAATGTCACTTTTTTTCCCTTGTGACCAGTAAAGTCTGGACAAGGAAATACCCTGAGACTACCTAAATATACTTCTTGGCAACAACTTCCACATGCTAGTTAATAGTATTTATGGTGGTTGCTTTCTGGGTCATTGTTGCTGTGATGTTTACAAACACATGACTTTCTGTTTCTGTTAGTGGATGCCTTCCTTTTATTATGTAGATTGTACTCTTGTATAATTTATCTGTTTTTATGTGCTCAGTTTCCTCTTCCCCCCCATGTGGTAAGTGGAAGCCCATTAGTGCTGATTACTAAGTCCTTAATATTTGATCAATGCTTTGAGTGTTCTAGCACTTTATAAAGCATAAAGGTTGTTCAAGCTCAATTTATACATCCCTCAAATTAACAAGAGATTCAGTCATTGCTTCAAGGAGTCCTACATTATTTTAATGACTTACAAGATTAGAAGGCAGTATTAAATTTCACTGTTATGGGAATATCATTGCTACTAGGCCTTTTCAATAAACAGAACTTCCAGGTATGTGTGTATATTGTGTTATGTTATATACATACATATGTACACATACCTGAAAGTCTTATTTATGCACGTGAATGTGCATTTACATATATTGCATATACCACATGTAAGAATTTATAAGTGCATATGACATTTATATGTATGTATACTTACATATATATGTAAACACTTTTCTATGATCATCCTCTATCCCCTATGAATTTGATATATTCCATCATTTTTGATTTTGTTTCTAATAACATGGAATTTTGACTTGCTGCCTTCATGGCCTATGTCAGTACACCCCTCTATAGCAACTTGGTGGTCTCCTGTACATCAAAATATAGGAACCGAGTGCAAGTATCTTTCAAGCATTATCATTGATTTTTATCAATCTTTCAAATTTACATAATATTAACATAGCGACAAGAGCACCATTCAGAAAAGTATATTCAGTTATCATGTATCTGTAGCCCATTTCTCTACCATTTTCACCTACCACCCATAGATAACCAGTGCTAATCTTTTCAGATATAGCCACCCAGAATTTGTGTTTGAAAAAATAAGCAAACATCCAGTTTCTTATTTCTTCTTTCTTATTGCAGAGCAAGATACTTGGTAAGAAAACCATGTAATCACAACCTAGAAAATACTTGGTAAATCAACACTGTAAGTAATCACAGCCACCTGCTTCACTCATCTCCTTGAAGCCAATAGTTTCCTCATATTCATAAATTAAGAGTGGTCCTCCCTTCCTCCTTTCCCCTCTCTCTCCTACTTCCAAATCAACTCATTTTAACACTTCTCTGAGTCATGTAGCTTTTCATATCCAACTATCTGATATTTTTTTTTTGCCCTGAGAATTTGATCCTTAAAGAGTGATTAATATGTCTTGATTAGGGAATGATAAATACTTGTCTTAAACATATGGAGGCTAAAAATTCAGCCACAGTCTTGCCTTTTTATCACTGTTTCCATATGTTGATTTGAAAAAAAAACAGAGAAAGAATTTGTGACAGAATAATTTTAAGAGCCATCTTGAAGGCAGAAAAACTTAGTACTACCTCAGACCACAAAATAATCATTTTTAATAAGAGCTGGTGATCTGGGAAATCACAATTCCATGGAGCCATACTGCAAGGCTTTAGGGGTCCTCTGCTTGCATGAGGCCAAGTTATTATCCCAATCATTAGCATCAATGTGACCAATAATGATTTTTTAAATATCCATTCTCTCACTCTCTCCCCACCTCTCCTCAAAACTCCTCCACTCAAAACCTTATATGGTTTTGTATTAGCTTTTATAGCCAAAAATTGCATGACATTTTACTATTAGGACAATCAAATTTCAATTCAAATACTTTTGAAGTTTATCAACTTTTCTTCTGTGTGCAAAAGGCGACAAAGATCCTGGAACTAAAGCCACCATGGCCGTTGCCCCATAGATTGCTTGTGCTCATCAGAATATTTCATTCTACTCAGTATCTGCAAACCATAGCAGTCTTGATTGGAAATTGAAGCACCACAGCAAGAACAATTGTATAATTAGAAGATAATCATTTACTCTGGCAACGTCTTGAAAGTAAGAGTTTTAAAGAACAATTAAAATTTCTATGTGTTTGATTGGAATGTGTTTATTCCTGATTAACAATTTACAAACATTTCTTCCCATAAACCTTCTCTCAGAAAAATCTCAAAAACATTTTACCTTCTGTATGCTTTTCAGTGACATGTATTTTTAATTCTAAAATAATCCAAGATCTATAATGAGCTTAATAACTCATTCTACTCATATTTCCCTCACGGCCAGAGAATTGCTTTAAATAAGGCATTCTGATCTAGCAATATGTCTACAGAGTAATGCTGGAAGTCAAAATAATCAAACCAGAAGACCAAAGTTGAAGAATCTTCAAATGCTAAACTTGCAAGAAAGTTTCAAATCATTTTACCACTACAGAAAAAAATCAAGTCCAAATTTGCTTATTGAAAAATAGCTACAGAGGTAATAATAACCACTAACATGCTATTGAAAGCATCTGAATTAGGAGAGAATTTCATAACTAGATTGCATGAAAAATGAGGCATATTTAGAGGAAAGCCATGATGTGCAATGAATTCTTGGCAAGAAATGCAATGTGGGAATCAAATACTTGTGGACTGCAGTAATGGGAATGTTTCCAGAATTGGAGATGTTTTGGAGTTGATTTTTATGGAATCCATTTTAATTAGAGCACTCATAATGTTAATATTTTACTGAGATTTATTATTTGTGAAATGTTTTGAAACCCATGAAAATGCTATATTGTAAACAAGTAATGTCCTTGTTTTATATATTAATAATTTAAAGTTAAGCATGTTAATTAAAAATCTCATAAAAACAAGGAATTACTCTCTCCTTTTCTTAGATTCTTTGTTTTTGTTTCCTGAGTCTGTAATGGAGAGCTCAGAGCACTCTCATCAATATGACAGCTTGTAAATTCCTCCCAGTCAGTCAGTGCAGAGACAAGATACTACATCTGCAAATCTTGAATCCATGGAGTTACATGAGGAGCCATAAGCTGTTCATCTGGAACACAAAAGACAGAAGTCAGCTCAAAATTAATACCATCCATAAGAATGCTTTAAGAAGCAATGCAAGATTGGTTTCAAAAAATAATCTTTTCTGTTTGCTTATTTCTATGCTATATCAAGCTATATTTGGGTTTCTGCATATATTTAGACAAACTTGCTACCTCTAATTTTAGAGGAAATTTGAATTAGAACTTTTCTGTGGTGTTCAAATGTCATGTGAATGGCATCAACTGTCTGGCCTGTCTGGCCAACTCACTCACAGTGTTATGATACTTCACAAAGGCTATTGAAAAACAACTTTACATATTTTCTAATATTATTTTTGAAATATATGTTCTATTGTACTTTTACTTATGTGTATGTATGTGGGAATATGCACATGCGTATAGATGGACACCATTGGCATGAATGCCTCTGGAGCTGGAGTAACAGGCAGTTGCAAGCCACATGATCTGGGAACTGAACAAGGGCCATTTGCAAGAACAAAATATGCTCTTAACTGCTGAGTTACCACTCCAGCCCTTTCCCTGATATTGTTTACTAAGACTAGACAATAAAAATATAAATATATGACAGTCAGATAAATTTGTATTTCTTGTAAGTGACAAGTGTTTGTTCATAGTAGTATGTTTCTAACATTACACAGTCCATAATTATCCAAATAATCATCAATTGCTCCTCTGAAGTCAAATGTAGAGACTTTCTGTGTATTATGTTGTAACGCAAAGTAAAATCAGGGAGAAATGGTTTTGTTGTTCATGTGATGGATAACCAAATTAAGCCTAGAGGTCACTGGGACAAGAGTAAATTCTCCTGAACTTGATTCAAAACATTTTAATGACTAAGAGACTCTTTCCTCACATAGTTAAAAGTCAAAATACTAAGACCTACCACAAATGCAGTCTGACTGGCCACCTGAACAGCATCAGGAGCCTGGTCCCTCTTTCTCAGGGTTCTATCACTCTCAGGCTTCCCTGATAAGATAAAAAGGTAGATTATTGACTCTACTTTTAAAAAGGAACTACTTATTTTAAATAGTATAAGTAATAAAATTTTTTGTCTGAATTTGTCAAATGTTAATGGACTGGACATGTTAATGCAATTCTTGACAGTATATATTATATATACTTATTGTATATACTTTTCCTTATTAGTTATAACTTTTTATTTTAAACAAAAAAGGGGAAATGTTGTTAATATATTGTACACCCCAATAAATTTATCTGGGGGTCAGAGAACAGAACAGCCACTATATTAAACATAGAGGTTGGGCAGTGGTAGCATGTGCCTTTCATCCTAGCATTCTGGAGGCAGAGATCCATCTGGATCTCTGTGAGTTCAAGGCCACACTGGAAACAGCCAGGCCTGGTGACACATCTTTAATCCTAGCACTTGAGATCTCATGTCTTACTTGGTAAAGACACAAGACTTAAATCCCAGGAAGTGATGGCAAGAAGCAAAAAAGTACATAAGGCAAGGCATGAAAACCAAGAACTAGAGCTAATTAAGCTTTTAGACTTTTGAGCAGCAATTCAGCTGAGATCCATTTGGATGAGGACTCAGAGGCTTCCAGTCTGAGGAAACAGGATCAGCTGAGGAGTTGGTGAGGCGAGGTGGCTGTGGTCTGTTCTGTTTCTCTCATCTTTCAGTGTTCACCCCAATACCTGGCTCCAGGTTTGTTTTATTAATAAGACCTTTTAAGATTCGTGCTATACTTCCCCTCCCATGTGCAGGTAGTTACCACAGGTCTGAGATTACATTAATGGGTGACAATGGTCAGAGCAGAAGATAAACAAATGGTTTTTATTAAAGAATAATTTCTGAGAACAATAGTAACTTCCCAGGAACCTATGAAAACTCGGTCCCAGAACTGCAGGTTTTCTCTTCTCCTCTCTTACAAGTTAATCATTTCCAGAGCAACTGTACTGTGTATATAATCTAACGGTGATGCACTCACGGAGGCAGGCACAACATCATTTTCCCATGAGGCACGTGGTGGGAACAGAGACTGGAAAACAAATCAAAATAACAACATAAATAAATGAATATATAAGTAAACAAAAATAAAATAAACCTTGGATTCTGTTAGAAAGGAAGACACATGTAAAAAGACACTTACAAAACACCAGTTTTATTTATTTATTTATTTATTTATTTATTTATTTATTTATTTATTTATTTATTTATTTATTTATTTTAGTTTCTTCTGGCAGGCACAGCTCACACACTCTCATTACCAGAAAACTAGATCTAGCAGTGAATAGAACAGCTGGTTTTAGAGTGAATATTTGAATGTTTCTAACTTCACTAAAGTATCTCCTGATGGTAGAAAGAAACTATTAAGAGTTGGACTAATTTCAGGGCCACACTTATGCATAAACAATATAGTTTTAGTGACTAGGGAGGAAAAACCAAATATTTCCTCCAGTTAGATGCCCTAAGCAAACTCTCATGTTCCTCTTGAAATTGTCTGGGCTAGTTATTTCTCATCTCATTTCAAAGATACAAATGCAGACTAAATGGGCCTCAATTTGTCTCTATTGTAATGAGAAGCCAATGTTATCTATAGCAAAATTTAGCAAACGATTTCAGAAGTTTCTTATTTTGTGGTTTAAGAAACAATGTATAAGGGTTATATCATTAAGAGTTATCTTTAACTCTAAGTAAGACTACAGATTAAACTGTAATATATTTATGAATAGAATGTTTTTAAAAGAAGAAATACAAAAGGACAATAAATATTTGAGCAAAAAATTCAACATTCTAATCTTCATCAGAGAAAGGGAATTCAAACTGCTTTGAGAGTCCATGTCACACTAGTCAGTGTAAAAATAGCTAGTCACAAACACCAAAAACTAATGGTAGCAAAAGCTATGACTATGTGGGGAAATAAGAACACTAATACATGGCTGGTGATAATGTCAACTGGTTCAGCAACTACGGAAATCAGTATGACCACTTTTCAAAAAACAGAAAAACAAGAAAACCATTATAATTCTATACACAACTTTCGGGTGTGTATACATCTGAAGGGCAGGCACTAAGTCAACATACCAAGTGGATACTTGCACATCCCTGTTTATAGCTCAGTGTGTGTGTGTGTGTGTGTGTGTGTGTGTGTGTGTGTGTGCGCGCATAAACTAGAAAGGTGCTTCTTAGAGAGAAAAAGAAGAAATCTGTACTTGATCTTAGCCAGAATACAAGAATTGATGGAGGAAAATGTTTAAGAGGGGTGTGATATAGACAGGACAATGGGATACCAGTAATAAGAGAGCAAAAGTGGAGACTAATTGGGGAAGAAAGGGACTGAGCTGGATGGATCCTAGGGTACAGTAGGTGGGGAGGGGAAATGTGAGAACACATTTATATAAAGATGCCATAATAAATCCCATTACTTTGTATCCTAATTCCCAAAGTAATTAAGAAAAAAAAATAAAAATAGAATGAGGGAATGTATTCCTATATAGTCCAAATTCTCAATTTCTATGAACAGAATGGATTTTCTTGTAATTTGGAATAAGTGGAGCGACTATAATTGATTTGACATACAACTGGAACTGTCCCTGCATTTTTTATTCTTGAAGTATATTAATATTTAAATTCCTCACACTTCATGGGTATATTACTGCTATACAAGTAAACACTGCTCAAAATAGGGCCTGTATCAGTGGCTTGGGGGTGCTAAGACAAGTACTGATTAACAACAGGACCCAGACACCAAGTACACACTGCTTTCTTCATTCTATAAGGTGCAAACCAGGCACACTCTCAAGAACATCTTCATCTATTCATCAGCAATACATACACTCCTGGACAGTACAGACAAGGTTTCTGATACTGATCCCCTAGCATAAATTCCCACAGAAGGTTGGAGAATGGCTTCTATCTTCATTGCTGCTGAGTTAGTGACTTTCCTAAGAAAACTAAAGAAATCAGTAGACTCATAAAAGTTGTAATCTTGGGTATTCTATCAACTGTGAAAGTGGAGAACTGGATCATGTAGGATTATTTCAATTATTAGTGTCAAGGAAATTCTATTCTGGGAAGATTTTTAAGGAGCAATACAACTCAGACTGTATCCTACAACACCAAAATAGCCACATTTAGCTTCAGTAAGGGCAGTATCGAAACTACAACACACATTTTTCATAGTATTACTAAATACCTTTTACACTATTTTTATACATTCTATATGAAGTAAAAGATCAGTCTTGTTTTAAAATATTTTTTCATCCTAGAATGTACTATGTATTAAGAGTACCAGTTAGTTATTTTTCTTAGTGAAACTTAGGAGTTTTATATGGCTTTCTGTGCACTTAGACATTATCCTAGACATTAGGGACCAAACAAAAACTATTGCTAGTCAAATATACAAACACAATATGAGACTCAGCTCACCTCAATGTTAAAAAGAAACCAATGTCACCTCTAGTAAAACTTTAGTTAATGGACTAAATATGAGAACCTATAAGGACAGACTTGTTAAATGTTGAATCACTGTTTCTACAATAATTATTTTTACTTTTAGGGAGGGATATTCTTATTATAAAAATGATATTTCATAACAATAACTGCAATAAAAGAGAATAAAAAATATATATAGAAAAAGTATACTCCCTAATGTTTTTAACTATAGCATGGGTTAGAAGTATGTAGGCTGAGAAACCTATATAAAAATGAAATTTATGATGACTAAGGAAAAGTGGGTATTAAGAAAGAGATGATAGAAAAAATAAGTTTGAGAAGAATCTTTAAGGTGTGAAATTTAAATGTACTCATCGGTATATGGTATATTGGGTTGTAGAGTCTGGGGTTGTTGACTACAGGTAAAAGGCCCTTTTATAAACTAACTGAATGGTAATATTATAAACTAAAATTTGGTGGAACCCAGAAACTGAAATGAGATATCAGTGATCAGGTCTTGGTCACCAAATAAATTGACGTGAGAAAATTTATTAGAGTTATTACTTACTAAGTATTTTCCATTCTTGTTATAGGTATCCAGTGGTTTTATGCTGTCACATGCCCCTATAGTGAAGTATGACATCATCATTTTCTTTAATCAGTGAACAAGAGCACAGTGGCATGTACTGCTTTCACATGTATGGTTGGTGTTAAGGTCTGAGATATGAACTCCTGCTGCCGATCATGGTAATCATGGAAATGTGCGTTGAGATAAATTCCAAATCAACTTTGTTGAGCAGAAAACTCAACTGGAACATGTGTCAAGCAAACTTGTCTTATGTTAAGCTGGGGAAGAGCTGGCAACTATTACTTGCTGTGACATAATCTACCCCAAGCTATAAACACATGGTCTGATGCCCCACAATACACAATGAATTCACCAGGGCCCATTTAGCATGGGTGAATTCATTCACTCATTATTTAGACTTCATTTCATGTCTAGGTTCAGAATCTGAAGAGGTGCTACATTTTCAGGCTTTGAGAATTTGGCTACATTCAACAAAACTGTTTGACTACTTGTTAGAAGATGGAGGCCATCTTTATAATTATAAAGCAGAATAGAGCAGCAGCTGTCACCGGCAGGATATTTGAAGCCCACGGCAGTAATTAGTACTAGACCGATCTTTAAGAGCCACTGAAGTCACTCTTAAATATCACTTATCTTACTGAAATCTGTAATACCAGGTAGAGGGAGTAGCACTTTCTAGGAAAGGGCAGAAAAACACTCCGTTGTGATGGGAAAATGATAGTCATTGTGGAGTATTCAGTTAGCAGAGCTTCAACTATGGAATTAAACTATCTTTGTGTATGCTGAGTATGAGACAATGAAAATGAAAACTGTTCCTGAGGAATGCATTTTATAGTTAACTGTTACTCATACTGATGCTTTTGTTTCTTTCCTGTTCAGAGCTAGGCAGACCTGAAGCCCAGTGTGTGTGGGAGAGAGCAGGAAGCATTGTTTTCTAGGGTTGAAGGCCATGTGTCTCAGTCCTGAGCTATTAGAAAAGCCAGTATGTGGCCTGCCTGCAAACTTCTGCAGGGCATTTGTGGCCATATTCACCAGGACCAATTTTCATTAATTATTATATTATTATTACTTATTATTATCATAGTTACAGTGACTCTTCCTTGGTTAGCTACCAGTACGCCTCCACTGCTTTTGAGTGTTATTGCTTAATCCTTATTTTTTTTAATGAATTTGGAAATAACAAGAGAAATCAATGGAAAAAGAAACATAGTTTAGTCACCAGCTGAGGTTAATGTCTACTTGACCTTCTTGAAAGCAACTTAAAAAGTAAAGAAATAATCTTTCATCACTTATACACATCTAAATATGTATTTCAGAAAATGGGCTTTATTGAGTGTTATTTATGAATACTGGTACCATCTGTTTTAACACTGCGTGCACACTAACTCACACACCGTCATCGAAGTCTCTGTATAGTTGATCACCATGATGCTGTAGAGGGAAGGGGAGAGACAGAGAGACAGCCTGGTACTATCTAAATGTTCTTGTCACTGCTCAAGTACTGGGGCCACATGCTATATTTCTCTTTCCAAAAAAAAAAAAAAAAAAACACCCTATAAGGTTCTAGAAACTTCCATCACTTGATTCTTTTAGAAAATGTCTCCAGCATTTTCCAGCAGGGCACATACAACAAACAAACAAACAAACAAAAACAACAACAACAACAAAAAGAAAATGGCAACTGATGAAGTGGTAGGATTACGTTTGTTTTGTTTTGTTTTTGTATCATTTTATTGTTGATGATGCTACCATTATGAATGAGAAACAATCTTCCTTCCATGGGGGAAGAGGCTGTACTCAGGCAGCAAATTTACAATAATAAAACCAAATGCTAGAGCCAATGGCTTGTCAGAAATGCTGTGGATGCCTGGGAACACCAATTGCCTTATGTCCCAGAAACCTTTATGGTTCATGTCATAGCTTAAGATCTGCTTTTCAAATTGTTGGCCAAAAAACATTAATAAGGCAAAAAGAAAAAGATCTTAGATAGGCTCTCATCAAAATTTGTCATGGAAATATAAAAGAATATTACAAAATTCATTGTATATCATAGTAATTTGATAATTTTAATGCAACTTCTATTGAGTTTTCTCTTTGACAGTTTCATAAGTGTGTATAATATCTATGTTTTACCCATTTACACACAGAGACTCAAGGAGGTGAAGTGATTCACCTGTTTGCTCAGAACGACTGAAGTTGAAATGGCTTTGCTCCAGAGGCTGTGTCATGACCCACTGGCCATATATGATGCTCACTGAAGAACTGTAACACTAGCCTAGGGAACAGAGGCATGAGCAAGGGAGGAACATTCTCAGAACTGTGATGGTGGAGAATGATGCATCTGGGAAAGAATATTCAAGTTGGCTAAAACAGAAACAGGTAGAAACTGGGTGGGATTCCAGTGTGGTTATGGTACAATAGGTACAAATGTGTAAAGAGGGTCACTTGCTAGAGGTAGCTGGAATACACTGGATATCCTCACTGTCTCCTCCAGCTATGAATTGCCTATGAGTATGGCGACCCTTGCTTCTAGATCACATGGAGTTTACATTTCCCGAAACACCTCCCTAATCACCTGAATTTCAGTTTGGGAGAGAGTTCCAGAAAATCATTCTGTACATCAATTCAGTTTTCCTCTTTGTTGCATGCCCTTTATGAAACAACTTCATGTTTCATGTATTCAACAATTGCTATCACTCTTTCAGCCCCAATAAAACAAATTTCAATGTTTTCATATGAGTTTTTTAGTCTCTCACTCTGATGTCTGATTAATGTTATCATGGTGCTTATAACTTACATTCCAAGGTCCATTGCTTTCTCAGCGCTGGTCCGAGTGGTAACGAATCTCAGGGAATATGCACAATCCTTTAGACTTGAGTGCAGAGGTAGGTATTGAGGATGCTCACACAGAATGGAAACATTCTCCCTTTCAAGTCTCTGGGGACATCAGGGAAGATGTATCACCTTAAAAAATGCACTGTTAGCTGCTTCCTTTCAGGTTGAAAAGGATCTGCTTCTATAGTCAGAGTGATCTCAAGTTGATGGTTTTGCCTGTGGAATATCTCAAAAAATGTCTTATTTATCTACCTTTTAGGACAAAAAGGATAACTCATTTCTTTTCCCATAAACTTTTAGAAATTGAATCAATTATCCCATTAATGAAAACTGGTCACATTCACATTTATTTAATGCAATTAAAATAAAAAACCACTCATCTTGATACAGAGAATGGGCTTGCATAAATCCCTTGGTATTACAATTATTTAAATATAGAGAACAATAAAAAGTCTTAAAAAACTGTTTCTTATTCTCAATCCCCTACAAAAATTATACACGTGCAGATTTTCATTACATTGTGCCACTTATAACTATGACATGAATATAATATGATCTGAAAGGTTTTTTCATTTTGTTTCTTCAGACTTGTTGGGGAAAGCTGGTTCCCAGGCATACTGGAAACAATCGCTTCTCTTCATACCAGAAAGATTTTAGCAACTGCATCAGCAAACCCCAACTGCACGTCCGCTTCCAAGATGTTGCTTATTCCAAACACTAGGGGGCACTAGTGATTTAGTCAACACTGCTCTTGGGCTTTTAAAAATTCGGTGCTTCAACTTTGAATGGGCAGTATGGCGTGGCAAACAAATGCTCAGAAGTTCTTGTTTCGACAGAGAGTGGTTAAAACAGAGTCTCTGCAGAACCCAGCAGAAGGAGAGAAGTGAGTAATCTCCACTATTTTAGGTCGCACACCCCAACCTAAAGATGGACTGAGTTCAAAGTTAATACTTTGTTAAAGCTAGATTCCGGCTGAAATTTGTAAAACGAGAGAAGACTGAAACCGCATTTGGGTGTCCAGGTTTTTCCTGGTGACTGTTTTTGGTTTTACTTTTGTTAGTTTTGCTATTATATAAGGACACCGGTTTTTAATGATCAAAGACATGTAGGCCACTAGGAGGAACTAATCCGGATATGTTCGTTCGGATTTAATGAGGTGAGACAAAAAGGAGCTAAAGAGAAGGAGAAAAAAAAAAAAAAGGCAGAACAAATACCCATGACCTCCATCAGAGAAGTTTAAAATATTAGAGGAGAAGCTCTAATTATCTGTATGATATGTACTCTGGAGGCTCCGAGTGAGGAGGGAAAAATTAATAGCAAAGGCAGTTACCACTGAAGGAAACGTAAAGAAACACTGATGTCTGATGTGAGGGCTTGAAATAAAAGAAGCTAGCAATTAAACGCTTTGGCGATAATTCCATGAGGTGTGACTAAGATACTCAAAGCAACAATAATCAGAGGCCATAGTGCAATCTGCTTAGCCCGTCCCCCCACCCCATCACAGGTTGTTTTTAGAAATGTGTTTCACACTTCCCCAAAGCTTATAGTTAGAGAGTTTAAAGGAAGAAAGCCTTTTTTTTTTTCTTGTCTCCTGCCTTCTTTAATCAGAATTTCTTTCCACCCACATAAAGCTGTGGTTTCTATGCACGTGGAACCAAGAGCGACTGGGAGGGGGCTGGGTTGTCTCAAGTCCTTCAGGAAACCCTGCCGAATGGTGGTCAGGATCAGTTGTATTTTTTTTTTCCTGTGACCCCCTGAAAAACATGGGTCACGGTAGACTTGTGAGCCGGCCTGATCGCTACCCCTTTCCCTCAGATATCATAGTAAAGCCAGTGCAAGCAGGCCTTCTCCTCACGTGTAACACCTAGAGGTCGTGGAGACACAGGTCTACAAAGCTGATTAGCAGACAGACACACGGCCATATTAGGCAGCGTGCTCACGGGGATAATAAGCACTCCTTTGGAGCTGCCTCCAGGTCTGTTTCCTCCCGAATCCCACACCACCTTCTTGCTCCTTTCTAAATTAGTTTCTCTCCTAAGCCCAATAAGCCTCCTTTGACCCGAAGACATTCCTTTGCTATCTGGTTTCTACTCCCACCCAGATGACTTAGATTGCTTGCTGACTTCAGGCCTTTTCGGGTCAGCTTTGGGAGATAGTAGCTGTTCAGTGACAGGAATGTTTATAACAGTTTACACATTTCTCCTAACCTGGGGAGGAAGATGTAGCAGCTTACATAATAGAAATTTATCACACACACACACACACACACACACACACACACACACACACACACATATATATATATACACACACATATGTGCACACACACATAAACACATACACATATATGTGTATATATATATATATATATATATATACATATTACTCCTTGAAGAGTGGCTTGATGGAGTCTAATATCATTATATATCATTAAAATTTTAAATTATTAAGTATTTTCTATAAAAATGCAAAGGGAATTCAATCCAAACTGCAGAATTGCTTTTGTTTGAATCCTTTTCTTAGGTGCTCTCAGGTTGTACACACACATACACATTACAGCCCCCTGAGCAATGTGCAATCTAAGGTGCAAAGGTGCATGTAGGTAGCAAGATTAAGATTCTCACTTTGTAAGTTACAGTGCTCCCTATTTCCTTTATAAAACAAACTTCCCTATAATTGTTTCTGTGTAAGCCTCCGTACATTATTTTAAATTTATAAACACAAATCCTGTATATGTATAAATATAAGTGTTTATGGCAAACGCCAATTTTTTAAATTACTTTCTGGACAATAGTTGGTTACTTTTTGAGCCAAGTTTATTTATTTATAAAATGGAGGAGTTCATTTTGTTAAAGTTGCACATCTAGGTAGCTAAGTTCTGTTTCCTTCAAATGTTGACTATGTGTGTGTTTGCATAGTCCTGACTAGTTTATTGTCAACTTGACAGAGTTATTTGGGAAGAAGAACTCTGGACTGAGAAAATGCTTCCATAAGATTTGCCTGTAGCCAAGTTTGAAGTTCATTTTCTTAATTAGTGATGGATGTGGGAGGGCGCAGCCCATTGGGAATGGTGCCACCTCTATCTGGGCTGGTGGTCCTGGGTTCTATAAGAAAGTAGGCTGAGAAAGCCAAGGGGGAGCAAGCCAGTGAGCAGCACTCCTCCATGGTTTCTGCTTCAGTTTCTGACTTCAGAATCCTGCCTAGACTTGCTTCAGTGATAGAGTATGACCTGAAAGCTGTAAGCTGAAACAAACCCTTTGGTCCCCAAGTCACCCTTGGGCATGGTGTTTTATAGCAACAATAGAAACAAATTATCTATATGTGCAAGTGATATTTATTATAAATATTATAATATATAGACATATTTTATGCTGTTACAGTGTGAGATTTGAAGCACTTTACCCTCTGTTATAGGTGGGAAATATAAATGTCTCTTAAAGGCCCATGTTAAAGGTCGAAGACCCAGATCGGCACTGATGACAGGTTGGCAGCTTTAGGGGTTTCCTCTTTTTCTTCCTGTGTCCTGGCTCATTCCAAAATTCCTCCTTACTGTGCTGTCTTCCTTGTCAAAGGCACAAAGCAATGGAGCCAGGACATCATGAGTTAAGACCTCGAAAACTGTGAGCTAAAGTAAACTTCTCTCTTTCAAAGTTGATTATCTCAGGTATTTGGTTATAGTAATGGGAAGGTGACTAACAAACCTGTCGGTGGCCATGTCAGAGGAGCTGCAGTCAGCAGTGGAGCTCATGGGCTTCGATTCACTGAATAGCAAAGCTAAACCCTGGAGAGGCAAAGCTCCCCCCACCCCTGGGCCCCGCCATTGTCTCCAGAATGCCCCTTGTTCTGCTGTGCTTCCTCCTGTTTGCTGCTGTCCTGGCCCTCCTGTATTTGGCATGGTGTGATTACTATGTGAAAGGATCCCGCTATATCTAGCACAGTGTGATTGTTTCTTGGGAAAAATCCAAATCCTCACTGGGCAATTTACTTGCAGATCATAATAAAGATGACTTTTAGAAGAGCAATGATGCTTAGTTGAGTCAATGATTTAATTGAACTCTTTGAGTTAGCTGAAAAGATATAGGTGGTTAAGAAAAAGATGATTAGGGAAATGGTATAGGTTATTCTGCCAATTGTTCTAATAAGAGAAGCAAACAAACAAGTAGAAAAAAAAAGTAGACTAGACATCACCTACCCTTTTGTTAGATGTGAGATTTTCAGAGGATAGAAAATAAGAAAAAGGAAGTTTCATGCACTGTAGACCCATGAATTCTGTCTGGGGAAAAACAGGCAGATAATTAAAGAAAACAATTATGTCCCTACACCCAAGGTTAGGCCTGAGTTTCTTGGTCATGTAGCTTATAGAATTAATCACAGGCCCCAGTATACACCTTGAAAAAACCAAATGTAGAAGGAAATTAAATGACCCTGTTGTGCATAAAGAAAAATAGATGGTTAGCTGACCACTTGTTTTAAGTTTTGTAGAAATAGGATGGGAATCTGCTAAATGAAACTGCAAACAGCTCCTACAGTACAAAGGGAACTGGCTGGAATATTCTTGTCCTGCTTAAAACTTTGTTAGTCAATTATAAAGAATCATTGCTTTGGGATGAAGATGTTATGGTGGGAAAGTTAACACAAAAGAAAATGTTTAACTACTTGTGGGCTTCTAAGAAAAACGTGTAACTTGTGATCATAATATGATTTCTTCGTGTGTAAAGATTTTAATTTGTCTCTGGAAAAATATGTAACATGTGGTTGTGAGGTAATCTTTTCTTATGTAGAAATTTTTGTGTTAAGATGTATAAAAGGGGAAATAGAAAAATAACCGAGGATGCAGAGAACAACAGGGAAGAAGAAGGAGGATGAGGAAGAAGAGGAGGAAGAACAGAAGGAGGAGGAGCAGGAGGAGGAGGAAGAGGAGGAACACAAGGAGGAGGAGAAAAACAATAGGGAAAAAAAAACAGAACAGAGACAGCAGAGTAGAAGTAGCAAGAGAAAAATAAAATGAAGAATTTTTTGCCCCTCAGATAAAGTCGGTGTGTGTGTGTGTGTGTGTGTGTGTCTGTGTATGTCTGTGTGTGTGTGTCTGTATGTCTGTGTGTGTGTGTCTGTATGTCTGTGTGTGTGTGTGTGTGTGTGTGTATGTGTGTGTGTGTGTGTGTGTCTGTCTGTCTGTCCAGTAGTTCGCAGACTCCATGCCTCCTCTCCAGTTCCTCTGACCTTCTGAGAGCTGATTCCTCAGGATAAACCCTTTCTATTCCTCTGGTACTAACTTAGTAGTATTTGGGAACATTTTGACTTCAAAATATTTTGTTTCCCGTTAAAGACTTACAGGATGTATTTTACGCTTAGCTTCTTCTTTGGTGAAGGCTACTCAATTCTTTAAACTCTATATATCCCAGAGGCAGACTGTGATTCCCAATTGTTATTCTATTTCCTCTCTTATAAACAACAAAACAAAATAAAAAGTAGACAAATTCTGTTCTTTCCAAACTGCTTTCAACCCTGTTCCACAGAGTTATCTGTAAATATAACTTGATTCTGGAACTTGATTCCCTATGTTCTCCATCTCAAGCCCTTCATGAAGCTAAGATACAGAACTTTTTTCTTGTGCAATATTTCTTCATAATCTCATATACAGCAACTTCTATTATCCTTCTGTCTAATTCGCTTACTCCTCTTTCCTCTGGACATCTTCAATTCTAAAATAGTTGATCTGCATTGACTCTATGATCTACTTTTCCATCAAACATCCTCATCCACCTTCCCCATAACCTAGTCCTAAAAGCATATATCTTTTTATCTCCCCATCAATGCCCCATTGAGGCATCAGTTCTAAATCAGTTTGGCTTCTGATATCCATAAATTGTGTTTTGTTATTTGGTTGGTATTCAGAGCTCATGGAAGCCCAAACGTCTTTTTTGCAAATTCATTTCCAGTCCATTCTCCCTGTTACAACCCCTACTATCATCTCCCTCCAACACATTCTTAGTCTAGAAAAATATTTGTCCCCTGTAATATGTGGTTTTAGCTATTACTTCCTTAGAGAAATCCATTCTGAAATTACTCTAGGGGCCTATTTCTTCACTTAATATAGTCCTCCAAAGTTCCATTCTTTCCCTTTCACAGATATTTACATTTGAAGGTGCATACACATTGTCTTATCTATACTAGTGTCCATTTTATTTAAGCACTTTGCTTGAGAGAATGGCAATACCTCTGTGCCTGAACTCATGTGCATCCAGTATGTATTAGCTACTAAAAATATCTGATGAATGAATAATATGAGTCTGAACACTTATTAAAATGATTTTAATATTATTAGCAAAGCTCTGATTTTCTGATTCCTTCTTGTCTTTGCCATACCTATTAGCTTCTTGAATATGATTGTTAAGTGGTTTTTTATAAAGTGATACTTAATGTTTGTTGAGTATATGAATTATGATAACTAAAACATAGAAGACATTATAGATAATTTTGCTGAAAATCTTTTGAGATTAGGTTCATTTTCTTCCCATCTTAAAGATGAAAGTGCTGTATGATTAAATACCTTGTCCCAAATCAAGTACTAACGTAGAAGAGCATGACAGAACCAAAATGCTGAAGCACAGTCTGTCGCTATGTTAATAGGAACTCACTGAGTATATTTAAACTTGGAGGGTAAAAACTGCTGATACTAGAGACTTGTCTACTTATAGGGAAGCTATATTAGCTAAAAATCTATTTAATGTTTGAATTCTATTCCTGGGTTCCTTTACTGCCTTAGATTCAGTACTTTGTAGCTGTGACTCACTCCCATTTTACACAGTTTCCTCAGCCTTTTATCTAAGTTGTGAGGATAAAGATCTACCTGTTTTCTTATGATATATCAGAGGGGACTCTCTAACGATCGGTCTCTCCTTCTTCAGGGAGAAATAAAAGTGCTTGATGGCTCAACCTTTTTCCCGTTGGCTGTATTCACATAGCTGGACTTTAGTTAATGAAATGAGGCCTAAAGGGAATGTGATTTCCATTATTTTATTCACTGTTGCTACATAAAACCCAGTGACATAAAAGAAGGCTTTATATATTACGTCATGATTTATGTGTGTCAACTCAGGAAGTAGCTTGGGGCTTGTGTCTTACTCAGACTCTTTCACTAAGTAGAAATCAACACGTCTGTGAGGCTGCCACCAAACCCAAACTTGACTGAGGATGGCAGAATAATTTCAACATGGATCATACAAAAGTGATTTAGCAGAAACTCTGACTTTTCCATTGGCTTTTGGCAGAGTCTAGTTCATCACTACATAGACTTCTTCATAAGACAGCTTCAACATTTAAGCATCTTCACACAGAAGTGGCTGCTTACTTTTAGGGCTCAATACAACATGAAAATGTGTGACATCTTGTGAAAAATATTGATAAACTAGTAAGATAGTAACCACTGAACATTTAGCCAAGTGTGAGTCATATAAGCCTATATAATCCACACCATGAAACCAGGCTCATCCTCATAATCGGCCATCTTCAGAAAGGGAAGAAAGAGAGAGAGAGAGAGAGAGAGAGAGAGAGAGACAGAAAGAGACACAGAGAGAGAGATAGATGGAGAGACAGAGCAGGGGGGAGGGATTGAGATTCTGTGACCTAGTATTGGAAGATATTCACAATAAATTCTTCTCTATTACTTTGTTAAAAATTCACTCACCAATTCATGGTTACATTTGGCAGAGGGCAAATGGTTTCTCTCTTTTAAAGAGAAGATTTAGGGCATATTTTAAAATTATGAAATTATCTTAAAATCTAGCATCCAATTTTCTTCTTTCTTATCTGCTAGACAAGTAGAAGAAATCATATATAGGACTGTGAGGAATAGATGGAGAGGAGAAGACACACAAGATAGAAAAGTCTAGACTCTAGTTAGAGTCACCATTTAAAACAGATGTTCCTAAAAGGGTAACCATCAAATACAATGGAGACAGAAACACAGGACTCAGCTAAGTCATTATGATTTTCACTTATGACATAAACTCCCTAATTCATAGTCCTATTTCACATCTTAATGACACACATTCAGCATAACAAGAAATTATCTACTTTATAGAAATCCATATCCCTATAAGTTATTGAGAACTGCATACTTGATACTGCATTTCTCTTTTAGTAATAAGAAAATTTGAGAATATTTTGTCTTATGGACATTGATACAAGAGAGCTGATAAAATATTAGCAATTAAAATCTAGATCATATAATAAGCTAATAAGCACCCTTGTAAAGTTCATCCCTGAAAAGCATGGCTGGTTCAACATATAAAACAGTCAATCAAAGGCATTCATCCCAACAGGCTAAGAAGAAATACGGGATCATCTCAGTTGATGCCTGGAATAGTATGTGAGAAAATTCAAGAACCTTCTGTACTGAACAGTCACTCCCATTCATCTACTTACAATAAACAGAAAATTAAGCGTGGAATGAAACTTATTTAACCAAGAATGGCTAATTATGAAAGCAAAGCCTGTCTTTGGTTGTTATCAGTGGACCAAATTTTCTTCCTCTAACATCTAAAAAGAGAAAGGTATTTTTTTTATTACTTATGCTTAAAAGAGGGTAATTGGAGACAAAAAATACAGATTTGAAATTAAATGCTGGGTGTAGTTGTAAAACTAATAAATGAGTTTAACAAGGTTGTGAAAGGCAAAGTAAATTCAGAAAACCAAACTTTTATTTGTATGCTAGCAATGATAATTTGAGATAAGTTTTATGTTATGACTTATAATATCACTAGTGATAGGAAGTACTTTTAGATTTCATAAAACTGGTATACGATTGAAAACTATACAAAACTGATGTTAGAAGTGGAGCACGTTGTTCTTTATAGAACAGTGTTTTCCATCCACAGTTGGGACATAAGAAATCATCAGCTGATTATGTCCTTTGAGGAATCTTGAGCTGTCATCATACACCAGACACCTTTGAAGTTAAAGGTAACAGAGATCAAAACAGAAATGTCTGTGTTCCTCCTGGACGACATTGCTCATTTTGAAAAAAACTGATGATTATACAACAAGAAAATAACATGGCAGTTCAGGGGATGGAAATACGCATGAAGGGAAAGTGGAGGGACAGGTGCAGGTTATGCCTGTCAGGGACAGAATATTGGACTGACCATAGGGGAGAAGGGTGGCTCCAACTGAGAACGTGACATTTGCGTGAAACCTTGAGAGATGTGACAGGACTTAGCTATGCAAATGTCTGCAAGGCATAGAGAAATAAACAAACAAGCAGCAACAACAAGTCCCAAATCTTCTCCATGTCAGCCTGGCACACTGGGTGACCAAAACATGATGGTGCTTACTGGAGCTCATAGTGTATGGGGTCAGAAAGTTCAGACAGAACTTTAGTGTATGGGGGATGTGTAAGCCACGGGAGCATTGCTTTTTCCCTTTGGACGCTAGGGGAAGCCTTCAGAGATACTGGAATACAGGAGTCTCATAACCAGACTTTCATTTTTAAATATTCTTTCTGTGCTGTGTTGAAGAAGACCAAAAGAGGATCTACAGTAGAAAGAACTATTAGAAAGCTCTGGGAAGAAATGATGACGGCTTCCTAAGAACTGCTAAAAAAAATCATTTTGTGTTCTCTCTCTCTCTGTCTGTCTGTCTGTCTCTGTCTGTCTGTCTGTCTCTCTGTCTCTCTCTCTCTCTGTCTCTCTCTCTGTCTCTCTCTCTCTCTCTCATTCTCTCTCTCTCTCAACACACACACACATAACAAGTAAGTATGTGTGAGTAACACATGTGTTAATTGTATCAGTTCAATAATTCTGTAATATTTACTTATTTTAAAGCAAAATGCTTTGTGTTATAGATGTATTCATTTTGTATTTATCAGTTTAACGATGCACAACAGAAAAGCAACGATGGTGAATGTGGGGCTGTGGTGGCGCACGCCTTTAATCCCAGTGCTCAGGAGGCAGAGGCAGGTGGATCTCTGAGTTCAAGGCCAGCCTGGTCTACTAGTCTACAGAGAGAGTTCTAAGACAGCTAGAGCTGTTACACAGAGAAACCCTGTCTCAAAAAGAGAACAGTGTTTGAGGAACAAAAATGTTTTCCGCATTTTGGACAGGAGCCATTGGGAAAAAGTGCTCCTGTTTACTTAGAAGTGAAGATACCCCTGGCACCTACAGCAGATACTTCCTCCAGAATTATACATCAAATCTTATCTGGTTGTGTTAAGTTTGATGTGTGGAACAGCTATCCAAGTGGAGACAGTGATTAGGCAACTGACTATTCAAATCACCCATTTGGAAGAGCTCTATGCTACAGGCAGAAATTTGGAAACCATTGGAATATATGTAAAGTCCTGGGACTAGATGAAAATGAGAGATCAATTGGGGGAGGGAATAAAAAACACATTGAAACATGCACAGGCACACACATACACACAAAAGTAACCTTGGTTACAGAACTAAAGCTTTGAAAGTATTCTTATTGTGAAAATGCACATGACTCTCACTCTTTGCATAGTGACACATTCTTGTTGTTGTTTGTATATTTGTTTATTTTTCTGGAAAACAGAATGATAGAACTTTGGCCACAGGGAAGAAATTCTATATAAGCAACATATCTGGGCCGTACCACTGTCTATGGTCCTGTACCGTTACGGGAAGTGACTAATAAGTATAACAAAAGATAGAAGCAAATTGACTTCCTTGCTAGTTCCTGGCTACCTTATACTTCAGTTCCCCTATGTAGTAGAATATTATTTTAAGGTGTGTTACTTTTGTTTATGTTGCATTTGTTTAACTCTGTGTAGCTGTGTTGCTGTGCCAATCTAAAACACATGATGATCTAATAAAGATCTGAATGGGCAATAGCAAGGCAAAAGAAAGGATAGGAGGGGCTGGCAGGCAGAGAAGATATATAGAAGGAGAAATCTGGGAGGAGAGATCTAGGAGCCAGAGAATGAGGAGGACTCCAGGAACTAGCCACCCAGCCACACAACCAGCAACAAAGTAAGAGTAAGATTTACAGAAGAGAATGGGAAAAGCCTAGAGGTTAAAGGTGGATGAGATAATTTAAGTTAAGGAAAAGTGTCTAGAAACTAAGACAAGGCAAGGCTGGGTACTGGCTAAGTACTGACTTATAAGTAAGAATAAGCCTCTGTGAATGATTTATTCAGAGCTGGGTAGAGGGCCCCCCAAAAGACCAAAACACCCCAACAATACCCCCCAGGCCCCAGTACTTTTCCAATATTGGAAGAAATGACTCCACCAAGATCTGGTGTGTGCAGGCAAGGCTGCATTCCCAGGTATTCTGCTGTATATGCTGAATCCTCAAAAGCATTGAAAATCTCAGAAAGGATTGTTTGGAAGGACATCACCATCCACATCTGCATGGTTCCCCAGCCAAGTTACCAAATCTAACTTCTCAACATGTTTTCTTAGAATTTTGCTTAAAGCTATGGAATATCAGTAATAAGCCCCTTTTTATTAGCTTTTCAAACAGCAGGGCCAAAGTTCTGTAGAATGGATTCTGTGGCTCTGTAATGAGAGGCCTGGCTCTGTCTGTAACAGCCGGTGGCTTTCTATGGCAATTGGCTCATGACTAAACTGATGGTAATCCACGTATTGTTGGCCACTGATGGGAAAATGTTGATATGAAACCTGGGAGGATCATTAGATAGAGTGGAAACCACAGGATGCAGAGCAACTCTTTCTTCCAATTGCATTTCAGCTACGCGTTGTTTCATGGTGTATAATCAAATGTGTACTTTCTGTAATTAGCTTATGCAATGCTTATTTAAACCACAGGTTAATTTGCTTCTAACAGCATGGACTGTATGCACCAATGTTATTAGAGTAAGTAATACTAGGATAGAAATTCTTCTGATATGGTATGTAACCGGATGTGTTAGCTATCGCATCATTCTTAAACAAAATGAAATTCCATTGTTTGACTACACAACAGTATTAATGAAATTACTTACAAGAGTGAAATACACAGGTGCTTAATTTTCTTATTTGATCTTGGTCCTTGTCATAGCTGTCTTCATGGTCATTTTCATATATATATATGTATATATATATATGTGTGTTTTGTATTTATATAATTTATATATATGTGTCACATATATGGGAACATATATAAAATCATATATCGTATGGGAGGGTTTAGAAGGAGGAAAGCCAAGAAGAGAATGCTGTCATTTTATATGACAATCTCTAAAATTAAAAATAAATTTTAAAAAGTACTAATAAAACATTTGAGTATTCCCCAGTTGCTCTGTTGTATTTGCTGTCATTTGGATTTCACTGTTGTGTTACCCTTGCACAGCTATGATATCACCATATGAATCTCCTTGTGCTGTTATTATGTCCGATGAAAGGCAGAATCATCTGGCTATGGCCTTGGTCCGCACACTCGGCTCACCTTTCTGCTCTGCCACTGCTGACTCGGTAAACTCTTGCAGACTACTTTGCCTCTATTCTAGATGTATGAAGGAAACTCAAATGCATACCACCAAGTATTTTTATCACATCCATGCAGACATTGCCTTAAAGAGCCAAGAGCAATTTGTGCCTAGTTTTAGTCTTTCTTCTTGGGGTCATCTCTTCCTGCCTGGCTTCTCCATTAATTACTATATATCTACCTTTAGAACATAATTATCTACTTATTAAGGAGACAATCTATCTATCTGAATTACTCTCTTTCTATCTGTTCTTTGATCCTCCAGTCAGCTAGCCACTGCCTGTGTGTGGACTCTTCTGGCTTCCCGTTTTCTCATTTATTTCTTTGCTCACCTCTCATCTATCTCTATTTACCAAGAAGTATATCCACCTCTTCCTATTTTAATGGCAGGCTTATGTGTAAATGGACTTCCACAAACAAAATTTTTTCCAAAGTATGTTAGATAATTTGAATTTCAGCTATTTTTCTACACATTTTGGGGGTTAATTAGATTGATCCTTAACTTTGAGTCTCAAAGGAAAAAAAAATCAGTAGATTACCATACAATCAATGGTGGTATGTGACTCTACTTGCTCAAACCTCCTTCAGTTCTGTCCTGCTTCTATCTTACTTTGGTCTTTAGATGTTTTCCTCCGCTTATGGCAATGAGTACTAGCAGCAGCTGGGAGACCCAGCATACTTTTTCATCTATTTTTGTATACTATCAACTCTCAGCTAGGTGACATATTGATTTTTCCCCTCTTACCTTGTAGCTGAAGCCAAGTGCATAGTGGGTAAAAGCACTTACCACAGTAACCTGTATTCTGATTAGACTTGGCCTTGGCTTGAAAGATGGAATGGGTAACTGCTGCCTTAAATTGTTTAGATTCTACCTATGAAGCTAAACTTGCTCATTTTCCATAAACCACACAAAATAAATGGAGACCTGCAAAAAATTAAACAACATTGATGTCATATAATGGAGAGAATAAAAGTAAGGTTATGTATTTTACCTATGTGCAGTCATCAATGTCTACTGCTGTCATTTACCACTGAGATCTCTTTGGTTCTCATCTGAAATTTTAATTGGCTCCTATATTTCTTTGTTATAAGTATTCACTTTTAACCCTTGAAGCTCAGTAGACATATATGGCCCATATGATCACTTCTACACTGGGAAATAGTTGGGAATGCCTTGCCAGGCTGAGTCCATGTAGTTAGCAGTGTAGAACTTCTCATTGAAATCAGTAGAATTAATTCATCACTAGAAGAAAGAAGCCATGGTGGGCTGCTCAGCAATTGATTGACAAGGTAGACTACACCACAGAAGCAACATCATACCCTTTCCTACACGTCACTATGTGGTTGCTCCTTGCCGTTCATTCCTTGGTCACTTTCAGCTGATTTGAAAGATAACACACTTATTGTATGTAAACGATACTGAGAAAAACAAAAGTCTCTATAGTCATGTCAATTAAGAAAAGACTTGTTTAGATTTGTCACCAGTAATACACTTATTTCCTATGTATTATTATCTACACTAGTGTAATTTTTGCTATTTTTGCAATCTTTCACTGGTGTTTTATCAACTTTTCTTTAATTGCTGTATTCTTTAAATTTCTCCAAGGCAAAAAAAGGCTAAAAACATCCTAACAGTATTTTATGATATAGGATAAGAAATGTATGAATTTATTAAGAGGAAAATCATACACAAATGAAACAAATTAAGACAAATCCCACAGATACTACATTTTAACACACGTTTTAAAATACATATATCTGGTTCTACATAGCTAACAATTACATGTGCATTTCAGAATACTAGGAACAAATTGTTTTTGATTTTCAATTCTTAAAAATAATTTTAGGTAATTCAAGGAATGTGCTATTGAAACTCTTTTAAATATACTTGTTTTTAAGGGTGAAACATTTGAAACCCTTACTCAAAGAAATAAAACAACAAGAGAAAGAGAAAGGAAGAGAAAGAGAGTAACATGAGATGTAAAGGAGGAGGGGTTGGTAAATGTGAATTCAACGAATGCATGGGTGTGATTTTGTTTATTTTATATAGCTCTGCAGTTTGAGTCTTGAATGACTTCCAAGGACCATGCACAGAAGGCATAGTCTTCAGCTAGGCATTGCTGGGAAGAAATGAAAACTGAAAGGTGGGACATATTGGAGACCTTCTATTCATTGAGAGTTTGTCCTTGAAGAGTGACTGGATCCTCACACACTCCCAACATTATGTTCCATACAGAGCAAGGGGTGGGGGGCACAATCAGTATCATGGACACAAATCTCAAGAACTGTAGGCGAAAATGAGCCTTCCCTTTTTAAAGTTGAGTACCTCGGCTATTTTGGTACAGTAACATAAAGACAACCAACAGGGATAGAGTGATAGAGGAACTAAAAGGAAAAAATGAAGCATTTTGGTTCCTTTTCAGACATGTCATAAATTTCTGTGCATTCATTCTGCTTCTAGTACCCTCCCCTGCTGGACTTGCTACATAAAATACAGTCACACATCCTCATCAAATGGACTAAAACAAGATACTTAGTTTTTTTTTTGGTTTTTTTTTTTTGTCTTTTGGAAATGACTTCATGAATACTTCGTATTCCACATGGCTTACCAATATAAAAACTACTGAAAGAAAATAGAAAATGAATTATACAATGAATTTGAGGACCTAGAATTTTTAGTGTGAACTACTGAATTTCAAACATTGTATTTAGCACTTTCCAACTTGTGGTTTCATTTAAATATTTAGAGAAATTTTTTAGCCAAAAGAGAGCTGACTTTAGCAAGCAGAACTGCCCAGCTCATAATTCAAAGCATTCGCCATATGGTCTATCCAAAAACTGCTCAATAGAGTCTGTTATTATTAAGATTTTTTTGCCCATACTACTAGAGTGAGAGAACCCTTATTTTGAATCTAATCCTACTTGACCGTAAAACTTTTTAATTCCAATATTTTGTGACTTATTCCCTATCATATACACCTTATTATTATATTAATTTTCTACTTCCCAGCACTCTTCTCATCAAATGGACTCACCATGGCTGGACATTGCTGTAAAATATATGCATTATTTTTCTTCTGTGTGAGCATGGCAAGTGCTGTAAACACTGCCAGGGTGGATAACAGTATGCTGAGACTCTGGCAGCTGAGAATTCAGTGTCTCTGAGAAAGCACATCACCTTCCTGCACTTGCATTTATCAGACACTGTGAATGTCAGTGTTCAGTATGTGACATCCCCACATCACTTTGAACCCATTAGATGACTTTCACTACTTGGCCCAAATCTGAGAAATGTTTATCATTTTGTATCAGCTGATTCTGGAGCATTATCTATTCTGTTGGAGTGAGTTGTGGAAATGGTAAGGGCTCTGACTCATTAGCTCCTAGACCTAATCATTTACAGAGTGCTCTTGATTTCAGAAACACCACAATAACAACGAGAGCAGTACGTTAATGATCCTGGCTTTCCTGGTTATCTACTACCCGAAATGTACCTACGAAATGAGAGTTTCAATTAGAAAGGATTAGGCTTGGTTTCTCAAAGAGGTTTCAACATTTTGAGAAAGTTATTTAATCTAGCACATGGGAAGACTCCAGACACAGTGGCCATTAATGTCAGAAATTGGATTTTGGAAATTAGACTCTCAGACTACACTATCCTGTCATCGAGATGAGGAGGTGGGGGCTTGTGGCACGGCTTCTCTAAGAGGCACACCTGTATACTTGGACAAGGCAATCATGAGGAAGGGGAAAAGAAATCCTTGCCTAGGTGTGTCTAAAATAGAATCACTCTGAAGGTTTTGTCAGTCTCGTGAACTTTTCTCTTGGATGTGGATACTGTCAAATGAAATTTATCCCACCCATCCTCCGTCAATCTTACCTAAGTTACTGTTCTTTCATTAGCTCCCCTAGAACTGCAGGGCCTTATGAGGGGCCTGTTATGGATAAAGTGATGAGGCAAAGAGGAAAATTTGGTTTCTATATATGTTTGCTCTCTCCTGGTGTATCTGCCTGGCACAGTATCTATCTAGAAATAGGACTTGTAGAAGATGTCAGAATAATTAGTTAGAAGTCCACCAAAAAACCAGATGATATTGAGGTGGAGGAGGACAACCTAGCAATGTAAATGATCCATGACAGCCCTCCTTGAACCAAGTAATGAATGGTGTGGCATTTCTTAAAAGAGGCCTGTGGTGGTAATGTGTTCCCCAAAATATTGTGCACCCTAGTAAATTTATCTGGGGTCAGAGAACAGCCACTAGATACAAAGGCTAGAAAATGGTGGCACTCACACCTTTAATCCTAGCATTCCAGAGATAGAAATCCCTCTGGATCTCTGTGAGTTCAAGGCCACATTGGTAACAGCCAAGCAAGGTGACACACGCCTTTAATCCCAGAAAGCCAGCCTTTAATCCCAGGGAGTGGTGGTAGAAAGCAGAAAGGTATATAAGGCGTGAGGACCAGAAACTAAGAAGCATTTGGCTGGTTAAGC